>APFE030459668.1:36439-51094 GCA_000404065.3 Pinus taeda | reverse complement strand
ACGCAATGGGGACCATTGCTTCCTAAGGGGGGAAGAATGATCCAGGTGGATATTGGTGGCCACCTGCCAAGTCCATCTGGACCCCCATCATTGTCTCTTTCAGCATTTTCAGTTTCCTTAATTATAGCACAACTTATTATTTTTAGCAGTTTTTCGGGTCCTGAACTTCTGGAGCCGTTTTGAGGCCCTAAACGACGTTTTTTGGGAAATCCAGGGGCAACATGGGTCCATGCAATGGACCGATGTTGCCCGTTCCAACAATGGTAGTTCTTAGATAGATCTTTCTAACGAGCTATCATACGCATCAAACAGAGATTGTATGCAAAAGTTACGACCCCGGGAAATTGATGTACCAATTTACCCAAAACGGGGCCCACAATTTGGCGTTTCATCTTCTAAGGGTCGGTTTTGGAATGTGAAGGGTTTTCCATTTGTTTCTCAATAATAAATAGGCCTTCGAGCCTCATTGTAACACAAGTTCGGAACAGTTCAGAGACATGTAGCCACACATCTCTTCTCAGAGATAAGCTACCATCGCCCTAGCTGGTTTATTTCCAATTCTGGTTGTAAGCATATTCAGTATTTTCCATTAATGAAATGAAGTATTATTTCCGCTGCATCTCTTTATTTACGGTTATCGTATCTCTGTATTTATGGTTATCTTTGTAATCTATTGCGCTCCTGTTTAAATCTGGATCAGTACTAGTACCTCAGCTAGTACAAGAGCTAAGGGGGTTGTAGCTCCCTTCCAAGAGAAGTTGGAGAATGAGATAAGGTTGTAGCCTTCTGTAGGTAGCAGCCTGCGTACTGGTATAAGACTGCACCAGTACAGAAACATTGTAAAAGGAAGTTTATAATTAAAAGAAGATAGAGACAAATTACAGTAGGTGGTTTTCACCCACATTGGGTTTCCACCTTATATCTTGTGTTCTTGTGTGTGACTGTCTGTTCTATTTTTCTGTTCTTGGTTACTATTTATATGGTTCTGACACACAGATTAATGATCAACATCTGAAGAACAAATTAAATTATAAGTTTGCAAGTTATACGCGGGTTTCATTAACTGGAGTTGCATATACATGTTGTTTTCACTAACTAAAGTAGCGTATACAAATCTTTGTATGAATTGAAAAATAAAATTGATAATACTGATTCACCCCGCGCCCCCTCCCCCCCCTTCTCTCAGTATTATTTCCAACAATTGGTATTAGAGCAAGTCCTTCAGAATAAGCTTGATCGCTTGAAGAAATATATATCATCATGAGCAATTACAAAAAAGAAGCATCAATCAGGCCACCAATTTTTGATGGGAGCAACTTCGTCTATTGGAAGGTAAGAATCATTGCCTATCTTCAATCTATTGGTACAGAAGTTTGGGATATTTTGGAAATAGGATACACATTTCCATCAACAACTCCTACAGATACGGCTGGTAAGAAGCAGTATGAAACAAATGCCAAGGCTGTCAATACTCTATTAGGGAGTCTATCTCAATTAGAATTCGTCAAGGTTATGCAGCTCAAAATCGCTAAAGAAATATGGGACAAGATCGTTCTGAGCTATGAAGGAGATGAACAGAAGCTTCAACCAACGTCAGGTAAATCATTCTCAATTTGCTTCAAGAATGGATGTCAATAGAAACTACAATAATTTGGTTGGTAGGTTTGATATTCGTAGAAATTTCTTCAATGGCCAATGTTTCTCTTGTCATAAATTTTGTCACAAAGTTTCTCAATGTGTTGCCTATAAGACCATCATGACTAGGGAAGCTCAAAAACAAAGGAATATGACTGGGATCATGAAAAGGACCTACAATAACTTTTCTGCTCTTGGGAATGAAGTAGAATGTTCTATTTGTAACAACTTCGGTCATGAAGATTCTGAATGCAGGAGTAGGTTTCAGCAAACAACTCAGAAGGAGAAAGTTTCATTGACTCCTAAAACATGCAGAAAGAAAGAATCACAACCAGAAAAATGTGGGATAGCCTTATATGCGGAAGGACAGGAAAAGCAGTGGTACATAGATAGTGGATGCTCGAAACATGTGATAGGTGATAAAGAAAAACTTTAGTCATATAGTACCTTAGAAAAGGAAAAGAAGGTCTCATTTGGAAACGACAACCCTGCACTCATAAAATGTAAAGGTTCTGTTCTTTTGAAAGAAAAGGTCAAGGCTGGAAATGTTATGTATGTTGATGGCTTAAAGCATAATCTATTGAGTGTTAGTCAAATGTGTGATCAAGGAAATGAAGTAATATTTCGATCAAATGGATGCATCGTTCGTGAGCTTGATATAGGAGAAACAGTGATGAAAGGCATAAAAACTCCAAATAATTTATACATACTCAAGGGAGGACAACAACAATGCTATCTAAGCAAGAATGATGAACACTAGCTATGGCGCAGAAGATTGGGGCATCTAAGCCTCTCTCAGATAAGGAAAGCATGCAAATATCAGGTGGTTCGTGATCTCCCTGACATCAGAATTCCAGACAATACAATATGCAAACCATGTCAGTTTGGTAAGCAAACCAGAACTGATTTTCCTGAGAAGGAAGGATCAGCTAGTAGGCCACTTGAACTTGTCCATATTGATGTATGTGGCCCATCTAGGAAAAGGTCACCTCGAGGAGAAGAATATTTTATATTGTTCATTGACGACTTTTCCAGCATGTGTTGGATAGGACTTATGAAGCATAAAGACAAAGCTTTCGATAAGTTCAAAGCATTCAAAGCCTTGGTTGAAAACGAGTCAGATCAGAGAAAAAATGCCTCAGGTTTGATCGAGGAGGAGAATTTACCTCGGATGAATTTTTCGATTTTTGTGAAGAACATGGAATAAGAATGGAATTCTCTATTGCAAGGACCCCTCAGCAAAATGGATTAGTGGAAAGGATGAACAAAACGGTTCAACAAATGGCTCGTGCTATGCTTGATGAATCTGGAACTCCCACAACCTTCTGGGGTGAAGCCGCATTTGTTGCAGTTACTATTCTCAACAAGACAAGCATCCGGGTAAACAGTACTCAGACTCCTCATGAACTTTGGTATGGTAAGACTCCCACAGTAAAATACTTAAAATGTTTTTGAAGCAAATGCTACATCAAAAAGACTGATGAAAACCTTGGCAAGTTTGAACCTAGAGTAGATGAAGGCATTCTCCTTGGTTATTCTCCCCACAACAAATCATATAAGTGTTACAATAAAAGACTTGGAAAAATTGTTGAAAGTATTGATGCAGTGGTTGATGAAGAAGGGAACACTCCTAGGCAAGTAAAATCTAAAGATTTCGAAGATGATGAAGACTATCTTTCAGCATCAAATCAGATTCATGATGAAGAAGAAACCCATGAGGCACCAGAAGAACAGATAAGAATAGAAGAAAAGACTCCATCTAGGTATGTTTAGAAGAATCATCCAGAAACCCAAATTTTGGGGCAGAAAGAAGCAGGTGTACAAACAAGAAGAACCATTTTTGAAGCTTCAAGATATCTAGCATTACTCTCCTTCACTGAACCACAAAATGTAAGATAGGCATGCAAATATGAATGCTGGGTCAAGGCCATGGAGGAAGAACTTGAGCAGATTGAAAAGAATAACACTTGGGAGTTGGTTCCTATACCAAAAGATAAGAATGTCATAGGAACAAAATGGATATTAAAAAATAAGCTAAATGAAAATGGAGATGTGATTAGAAACAAGGCTAGACTTGTTTGTAAAGGGTATGCTCAACAAGAAGGTATAGACGTTGAAGAAACTTTTGCACCAATTGCTAGAAATGAGGCCATAAGGATGTTCCTTGCTCTTTCTAGCTTTCATAATTTCAAAGTATTTCAAATGGACGTGAAGTATGCCTTCCTGAATGGAGACTTGGATGAATAAGTATATATTGAGCAAACAGATGGGTTTATTCTTGGAAATGATCCAAAACTTGTATGCAGACTCAAAAATGCTCTATGGCCTTAAACAGGCTCCAAGGGCTTGGTATTATCGGTTGGATAAGTACCTCCATCAACAAGGTTTTACAAAAGGATCAACAGATAGCAATCTATATATAAAAATTGACAATGATAAGTTCCTAATACTTGTTTTGTATGTTGATGATATCATCTTTGGTAGTAATGAAGAAGACATGAGTCAAAACTTTGCCTTGGTGATGCAAAAAGAATTTGAAATGTCCTTGCTTGGTGATCTCACATATTTTCTTGGTTTACAAGTCCAACAAAACAAAGATGACATCTTTCTATCACAAACCAAGTATCTCAAACAGATCTTGAAGAAATATGGGATGGAGGATTCGAAACTAGTATGTACCCCTATGGTAATAGTATGCAGCCTCAGCGCAAATGATGAATCAGCAGTAGTACATCAACCAACCTATAGATCCATGATTGGTAGTCTGCTCTATCCAATAGGTACCCGACCATACATTATGCATGCAGTGGGAATAGTTGGAAGGTTTCAGGCAAATCCAAAGGAAACTCATCTTCAGGCAGTTAAGAGAATTTTCAAGTATCTTCAAGGAACTCAAAACTATGGCTTATGGTATCTTAGAGATAGAGATCTCACACCATGCATATACGGATGCAGATTGGGCAGGAAGCTTGGATGATAGAAAAATCACTAGTGGTGGTGCATTCTTTATGGGTTCCAGATTAGTATCTTGGTTCAGTAAGAAACAAAGTTCAATTGCATTATCGACAGTTGAAGCAAAATATGTGGCTGTTGCATCTTGCTGCACACAACTCCTTCGGATGATGCAAACATTACAAGACCTTCAAATCACTTGTACTCCACCTATCTCCATTTTTTGTGATAATACAAGTGCAATCAATATTTCAAAGAATCTTGTCATGCATTCAAAGACTAAGCACATACCTATCAAATATCACTTTCTCCAGGAACAAGTGCTTGAACAAAAGATCAAATTGGAGTATGTTCCCTCTAAGGAACAGGTTGCTGATATACTCACCAAACCATTGCCCAGGGAGACATTTTAATACCTCAGACAAAAGCTAGGAGTAGTTGATGCATCATCTTGCTGCTAAAACTTGTCTATTTCAGAGATTAATGGTTGTACGCTAGTTTCATATGGAGGATCCGCGTACATACGCCGGTTTATGAAGATACAATCATATATATGTTGGGTTGAAGACATTCTATGGGCTAGGCTTTGGATGAAAAGAGTCTGATATGGGTCTGACAGAGACCATCTAGCACAGGTTCAGGGGGAGCATATATTCTAATAAAGCATTGTCGGCATTATCTTAAAAGATCTTGGTTCAATTTCACAGTTGTTTTGGTTTCAGATGGAACAGGTGCAGAGGGAGAACATGGTTGCTGGTTTGAATGATGATTGACAGATGCTGCTGATGTTAGTTGTTGATAACTACCATATTCTTGCTGTAGATATTTCATCTCTATGTCTTGTATTTCTTTTCTTATCAAGGTCATGTCACAACCTATCTTGGTTTCCCCACTATGCCTGGGATGGATGATGTAATGTTCTTGTTTTATCATGTATCCCCACTTGGTTGGGTGGTTGAGTCCATATTGGTATATTCCCACTTGGTTGGGAGATGGATGTATGTATGAATCTTTGGTGATAGGAAGGTCATTTATGATGTATAAAGTCATGTTTCTTTTTGTAGAACATATTCTTGCAGACCTTTCCTACAGTCAGGGGGAGCTTGGCCAACACAGTCGAGTAGAGAATTCAGCATGTACTCAGGGGGATCATAACCCTTTGCCCTTGATGTCAAAGGTTGAGAATGATTTTGAGTGACTTGGGGTTGCCATCAAGTCCAAAGGGGGAGATTGTTGGCATTATGACACAGGTTTGGCACTATGGCACAGGTGTTGTCCTTGATGGCAACTCAATTAAAATGGCAGATCACAGTTCAGGCTCTCAGAATAAAAGAAAATGAGGTATATGCAGGTTCTTCTTAACAAAGTCGTGTATACACACGAGATTACAGGTCAAAAGGCACGTATACGTATGCACGCACTTTCATGCAAAGAAAAGCACATACATGTGGGAAAAATTATGTTTGGTCCTTCGTATTTAGTCCGATATATTTGAACCTATGGTTTTTGTCCTTGTTATTACATCCAAAGTGTTGAACCCAGGTATTGGGTCCCTAGTATTGGTTCTCAATGGTTTTGGACCATGGTTTGAGTAAGGCCTAAGACTATAAAAAGGGAAGGAGATCATTTGGAAAGAGTATTGACTCAAGTATTGAGTATCTTAAGTAGAGTAAGATCTAGAATACTGGTGATTGGTTTGTGGTGTATAGTTGGATCTGAATCAAGGAGGAACCTGAGCGTTACAAGATGGATAAGTTCTATTGATGGGTCAAAATCTTTAATAGTAGTATCATTGTGTGATTTTGATCTATTATAATTGGCACATGATTAGATCTATAAATCTGATAATCTGGGTATAATTGATGTCTGATTAAGTGAAAGGGTAAATTATCTTTTATAGATCTGTACGCAGGTTCAGCACAGCAGAGGCGCGTATACACGTGGATTCGGTAGGTGAAGAGAGCGTATATGCTGGTTGGCCTTGATACAGCTGCGTATGTATGCAGGTTTCTACATTGTGAAGTAGCGTACGTCTCATGAAATATGTTTTAGCTGCTTTTGTTTATTGCTGCAGTGTTCTGGGTTCAGAATTGGTGTCTGGTTGTTGGTACTGTTTTCTGGTTACAGTATTCTGAGAAGTTATTGGTTGATTCAGTATTGGTTTGTACAAAGGAAATTGGTTGATGCAGATATACTTGAGGTTTGATTGATATTCATGGATCCAATCTGAAAATTTATGAAATGTGGTCCCTGGAGGAAAAGAGAAGGTTGTAGCCTTCTGTAGGTCAGCACCTATGTACTAGTACCTCAGCTAGTACAAGAGCTAAGGGGGTTGTAGCTCCCTTCCAAGAGAAGCTAGAGAACGAGAGAAGGTTGTAGCCTTTTACAGGTTGCAGCCTATGTACTAGTATAAGACTGCACCAGTACAGAAACATTGTAAAAGAAGTTTCTAATTAAAAGAAGATAGAGACGAATTGCAGCAGGTGGTTTTCACCCACATTGGGTTTCCACCTTATATATTGTGTTCTTGTGTGTGACTGTCTGCTCTATTTTTCTATTCCTGGTTACTGTTTATATGGTTCTAACACACAGATTAATGATCAACATCTAAAGAATAAATTAGATTATAAGTTTGCAAGTTATACGCGGGTTTCATTAATTGGAGATGTGTATACACGTTGTTTTCACTAACTGAAGTAGCGTATACAAATATTTGTATGAATTGAAAAATAATATTGATAAAACTGAATCACCCCCCCCTCTCAGTATTATTTCCAACAATAACTTCAATATTACTTTAACTTTATATTTTTTGCAATATAACTTTAAAAACTCTAATATTTTTTTTCGATTTGAGAAACGTCACAATATGATGAACAACAAATGACATCAGAATATGACAAACAACAAACAATGTCATAATTTCACAACAAAATGATGTCACATTATTGACATAGTAAACTACAGTCAATATGTATACATCATAGTCAACATGGGTGTCATGGTGAAGCATAGTCACCATGGACATCATGGTCAACGACAATCGTCTATAAGTAAACATTAACAAACAAAATTGACATTAGAGTGTGATGGATAAAAGATGATGTCACATTGTGACAACGCAATGTTACAAACAACAAACAACATCACAATTGGACAAAAAAATGATGTTGCGATCCAATGACAATGTCATAGTATGACAAACAATAAACAATGTCATAGTATGATTAACAACAAATGAGTTCACAATATGATGACATCAAAATTTGACAAACAACAAATAACACTGCAAAGTAACAAAGAACAAATGACGTCCCAATGTCAAGAATAACAAACAATGTCACAATTTAACAAACAATAATTGTCATTGCAATGTGATAAACATAGATGACGCCACAACATGATGAACAATAAATATCATCACAATGTGAAAAACAATAAATGATGCCATAATGTGATGGGCATTAAATAACATCACAATTAAACAAAAAAAGGTTGTAATGTGACAAAGAACATCGTTGTTAACCATGGTCAACCATGTTTAACTAAGCCAACCATAACCATCCCTTGTTTTCCCATTGTGAAACATGATTAACCATGGTCATATGTGGTTGAGCATTGAAAACCATAGACAACATGGTTAACCATCATCAAGTTTGTCAACCCTCTTCAACTAAGGTCAAACATGGTCAAATAATGTTTAACAATACGGTCAACATGGCCAACCATGGTCATTACCGTCAAAATAGTCAAACCACATTCACCCATGGTTAATTATGGTTGACTAAAACTGTGGTTGAGCACGGTTTGACCATGATGTACATGGTTTACTAGGTTTGACCCTACTTGGACATGATGTCTATGGTTGAATATGGTTTATATACCATGTTGATGAATATCTAACATTTACTTAATATACAATTGGAAATATGAATATGGTGAACATGGTTTACCAAATTAGTTAAACCATGTTCTCCCATGGTTAATATAGTTAACTATGGTTGACTTAGATTGCCATGGTTGACTATGGCGAAGCATGGTTTGACCATGGTGAACATGATTTACTAGGTTTGACTATGGTTGACCATGATGTTTATGGTTGTTGTTGTCTTGAAGGGGCTTGGACCCAGGTTCAAAGTTGGTTAAGCTAACCAAAAAAACCCTACACGACCAGCCCTTTCGGCAACAACCCACGTAGCGCAAGTTGCAGTCTCACCCAAGGCAGTATTGGGGGATGCTAGAACAAGTATTCTACATCCAGAGGTCTATGTGATGCGTTTTCTACAGAATTAGGGCTTTATTTTGATCTTCACGAACCTTAACCCTTAAAACCTAGAACTTATAGTAAATAATAGTTAACAGATTTATGTCCTTAATTTCCCTAAACATGCATAACATCATATAAATAAACATATCTACATCTTCGCGAATCTATTAAGTACTTTTCCTAATTAAATGCATTCAACAAATCATAAATACAGTAATTTCATAAATACACAAAAGTACACAGATACTCAAATAGTTCTTCAAAATGTGTCTTTATTATACTTAATATTATCTGTTACAACCCTTTCCAACCCTGTGCACACAGCTGCAAGGTCCCGCATACTTATTTGCGGACTTACCAAGGTCTTCATGCACACAACTACAGGAGCCTTCCCCTTCGCCTAAGTACAGAATAGACAAAATCAAACTCAACTCATGTACTTCTCTATTCCTTCGCTATGACTGTTCTGTGACCTCCTTTTATATTCTTTCTTCATTACAATACCATGGTCTGTGAACCATGGGTGGGTCTCAAAAAAACTTGACTTTAACAAAATAAGGGGCTTTGACCTTCCTAAAGCCCCTTTGACTCTTGTTGACTTGCGCTACTCACACCCCGCTCCACAAAATGCAGAGAATTTTCAATATCTTAACAAAATTTGACCAAGGAGACCCTGTCCCAATAGGCCCCCACAACAAAGTCGTGACTCGTCCTGAGTCACTCTGTTGGTGTTGCCTCTACCTTTTCTTGCAGGCTGCTTAATTCAATCTTCAATGATTGAATATCTGTTTTTCCTTGTGTGGCGACCTGGCGAACTTCTTCAACCAACTTCTCTGTCGTTGGACCTTCAACTACAAGGCCCATGCTTCTCTATGTATGTTGAAGAGCCTTTAACTTGCTTTGGACAATTTGTGACAGTGGGCTTGCTTCGTTGGCCCATGGCTATGTCCTTCAAGAAATGATAGAGGCCTTCTGACACAGCTCATCAATCTAGGTCTGTATGAATTTCCTTTCTTGGAGTCTAGTGAACCTATGCATAGGTGCTAAGCTCTGTGTTGTCACCCTCATCTCATCAAATTATAGTTTATTTTCACGGGTGTCAGCTTCAATCATATGCAAGTGTGGGTCCCCTTGTAGCGAGGTCCACATTTCCATTGTCTACTCAAATAATAGGGTGTAGTCCTTGACTGCAGCAGCCAAAGTTGTCATATCTGCTTTAATGGAAGCTTCACACTGCTCTCTGTCCTCCAGAGGTGTGGTTGGCTGCAACTTCAATTGAAGCTCTAAAATCTACAACTGCAGCTCAAACTGAACCTTCCTGATTTCCTCCTTGGATTCCTTCATTGCAACAGCTAACTTATGAATTTTCTCCGCAGAGGCCACCTCGGCTGAAATTTGAAGCTTAGGGAGCTTGTTACACTCTTGGGTAAGGGTTGCCTCTAGCTGTTGATTACACTGCATCACCTCATTGCGGGCCTGCAAGGCCTACACTTTTTCTTCAAACATATGTTGATTATTAGTTTTTACTTCATCGATAATCAATAGAGCTTGTTTCTCCTAGATGCAGAGATTTTCTGAGACTCCTTGGTGCAACTCGTGCAAGGTCTGGATAGGTAGTGTTGCAAGGTTGATACTCATGTTGGTCATATGCAGTAGCCTGGCCTGATCCTTAGCTATTTCAACATGCAAGGAACCCTCGGGCAGCATCACTGCACAGAGGTTTGAAGTCAGTTATGACTTTGATGCTTCGCTGCCCTAACTTGTGCTCGCTTGACCCACGCTCGCTTGTTCCATGCTCACCTAGATTACTCTTGTTTGGACCTGCAATTCCTTAAGGTCTTGTTTCACTTTGTTCGGTACCTAGTGCTACTAGTCCTTGATGTGTCCCCATATGTTTTCAGTGGTGGAGCAGACAACATCTCCTATGTCATCAAGGTCCCCCTCCGTGAGAACCAATGGTGTTGTACTCGCAAACTTATCATACTTCTGCTTCTTGCAATGTCCCGTCAAACTTCGCTTTTGTCTCTTCTTGATCCTGAAGGGGGACTCTAAGTCCTCTGATCTAACATAGGAGTTTGCACCCCCTTCCTCTTCATGTCTGGTTTCTACTTCCACATCTGTGTGCTCTGTCTCAGGTTCTTCGAGGTCAATGGTGACCTGCGATGTTGCTGCTTGCACAAATTTTTCCTTCTGCGCTTCCTTCTCTTTCGTAGAAGCCTTCAATGCATCTTTCTCTTTCGTAGAAGAATTTTGTCCTTATTTCTCTTTCTTAGAAGCCTTCTTTCTTCTTTCTCCTTATCTTTCATGACCTCTGTTGCAGTTGTTCTTTTCCCTTTTCGACTTCTGTGACCTTACTTGTTCCTGCGATTTTGCCATATGGGGTGAGTGTTGGGTTGTGTTATATTCTTTCCATGACTAACCTCTGTAGTGAACCGGGGGGTTAGACGGGGGGCGGGTAGCCCCCCTCTACGGGGTTCGGGGCAGCGCTCCGAGAAAATTTTTTTTGGACCCTATATTAGGTTGGGCGAACATACCTATGGTTTTTGGTCCATGGTTTTGGACGCGATGGTTTTCGGACCATGGTATTGGATGCTTCGGCATGTATAAATATGTATTGTAACATTGAAAGGAATATAATGAAAAATCAATCTGGTAGTCTCGGTTTTGAGATCCAGTGGGAAATATCTATGTATATGTGTTTTATGTGTTATGCTCTCGCATTTTTATTTTTCATGTGATTTAGAATTCGTATGCAGGTAAATGTTTGTACGGGGTTAAAACCTAATCATTTGGTATCAGTAGTTGTTTTGGCTTCAAGGGGACGCCTTTGTTGCTGAGGGGTTTCGCTCGGGCCTGTGGTAGACCCTGTTCAGTGGGAGATCTGCGAGATCGATTCTGGTGGTGAAGAAGATGGCGAGCAGCGGAAAGATAGAGATTGAGAAGTTCAATGGTCAGAGTTTTGAGTTGTGGAAACTCAAGATGGAGGATCTGTTGGTGGATAAAGATCAGTGGATCGCGGTAGATCCGGGTACTAAACCAACGGGAGTGACCGATGAAAAATGGAAGAAGTTGGATCGGAAGGCAAAGAGCACAATACGATTGTGTGTCTCAGATTCAGTATTGTTGAATGTATCAGGGGAAGCTACGACGAAGGCTTTGTGGGACAAGTTAGGGACTTTGTACCAATCTAAGTCTCTGGTGAATAAACTGTTCCTGTGGAAAAAACTGTATAACCTGAGGATGAAAGATGGAGACTCGTGACAGAGCATCTGAATGCGTTTAATACTGTGGTAAGTCAGTTATCATCTGTTGATATTAAAATTTCAGATGAAGATAAGTGCATCAGTCTGTTGTGTTCTCTACCAGATTCGTGGGATAGTCTGGTTATTGCAATAGGTAGCAATGCAACTGCTTTCAGTTTGATGAAATAGTCTCAGCCTAGCTGACGGAGGAGATGAGACGGAAAAATATGGACAGCCAGAATGGTGATGCCTTGTCTGTATGAGGACGGTCCCAGAACAGAAACAAAAATAAGTCATCGAGTGGGAGATCTAAAGCTAGAGGGAGATCTAAATCTCCAGGAAAACCTACAAAGGTGGTGTGCTGGAAATGCAGAAAGGAAGGGCACTTACTTCAAAAGGGAGTGTAAATCTGAAGCTCCTGATAAAGGAAAGGGATTTGATGATGCTCCTTCTGCAGAGGCGAAAACCACCTCAGATGAAGGTGGGGATGTGTACTTGGCTTCTTCAAGTACACATGTAGATCATGAGGCATGGTGATTGACTCAGGTGCATCCTTTCACTTCACTCCCCATAGAGAGTGGTTCTGTGAGTATGAGAAATATGATGGTGGTGATGTCTTCTTGGGGGATGACAGGAAGGCTAGAATCGTCAGTCGCGGAAAAGTAAAGTTGAAGTTGCAAGGTGGAAGGGTTAGAACACTTCCGAGTGTTTTGCATATTCCTGCATTAGCTAGAAATCTGATTTTTGTAAGAAAGCTGGATGATGTAGGTGTAAATTTTTTTTGAGAAGGATACCTACAAGATGGTTCGGGGAGCACTGGTATGGATGCAAGGAGTTCAAATTGGAACTATGTACAAGCTGCAAGGTATCACTATTGTTGATAGGTGCAACAACTATGTGGTTCCTGAAAGTGGAGCAGAAACTCTAGTGGCCTCTTGAGAGAAGACCATGTTGTGGCATCAAAGGCTTGGACATATTGGAGAGAGGGGCCTTTGAATACATCGTGGTAAAGGCATGGTAGAAGGTATGAGTAATAGATCTCTGGATTTTGATTTCTGTGAAAATTGTGTATATGGGAAGCAGAATCAGGTGAGTTTACCCTTTGGTGGTAAAAGTGCGAAATAGATATTAGAACTTGTGCACAGTGATGTGTTTGGACCTGTGAAAGTTCCATCACTGGGTAAGTCTGTGTACTATGTATCATTTATAGATGACTTCTCAAGGAATACATGGATATATTTCCTTAAGAAGAAATCTGAAGTCTTTGACAGGTTTAAAGAATTTAAGGCTCCGGTGGAAAATCAGACAGAGAAGAAGATAAGGTACTGAGGACAGATAATGGTGGAGAATTCTACAACAAGGAATTTGAAGAATTTTGTAAGAAGTGTGGTATAGCACGACAAAAGACTACTCCATATACACCTCAGCAAAATGGAGTCGCAGAAAGAATGAACAAAACGTTGATGGAAAGGGCAAGAAGCATGCTCAGTGGTGCCGGATTAGGACAGGAATTCTGGGCAGAGGCGGGGGATACTGCATGTTACTTGGTCAACAGGTCACCTTCATCAGCATTGGAGGGTAAGACTCCATGAGAGGTATGGAATGGTAAGAAACCCTCTCTTTCACATCTGAGGGTATTTGGATGTGATGCATATGTACATGTTCCAAAGGAGAAATGAACCAAGTTGGATAGTAAATCTGAAAAGTGCATCTTTATTGGGTATAAGGATGCTTTAAAGAATTATAAGATTTGGAACCCAGTAACAAGGAAGGTTGTGTATAGCCAAGATGTGGTGTTCAAAGAGGTGAAAAATGTTATTAAACATGAAGTCCAACCAAGGGAACTTGATAAGATAGAGTTTGAGATAAAGGAGGAAGAATCAGACTCTACAGCAGAGGAGGAATCAGAAGATGAAGAGCCACAAACTCCGGGTGTGAGAAGATCAGTTCGAGAAAGAAGGCAGTTAGAAAGGTATAGTCCATCTTCTTTTTGGTCAAATTTTGCTTTATCTATTGCTGACGATGATCCCAAAACTGTGAAGGAAGCAGTAGATTCAAAGGATGGCAAACTATGGAAAGAGGCCATGGTTAATGAAATGGAATCTTTGCACAAAAATGAGGCTTGGGATCTGGTGGAGTTGCCATCTAGAAGGAAACCCATTGGTAGCAAATGAGTGTTCAAGAAGAATACAAATGTAGAAGGAAAGGTGGATAAATACAAAGCTCGGTTGGTAGCAAAAGGTTATTCCCAGGTGCCAGGAATTTATTTAGGTGATATTTTTTCTCTTGTTGCCAAGGTAACTTCTATTAGATTACTTTTATCTGTTGTTGTTGCTTTTGATTTTGAGTTAGAACAGTTGGATGTGAAGACAACATTTCTTCACGGGGATCTAGAAGAGGAGATCTGCATGAAGCAACCTGAAGGCTTTGCGGTGAAGGGTAAGAAAGAACTAGCATGCAAGTTAAAGAAGTCTCTGTATGGGTTAAAATAGTCGCTAAGGATGTGGTATCAGAAATTTGATACATTTATACGAGGACTTGGCTTCACCAGAAGCAAAG
>APFE030459668.1:19328-32612 GCA_000404065.3 Pinus taeda | reverse complement strand
ATGGTTTTCGGTCCATGGTATTGGATGCTTCGGCATGTATAAATATGTATTGTAACATTGAAAGGAACATAATGAAAAATCAAGCTAGTAGTCCCGGTTTTGGGATCTAGTGGGAAATCTCTGTGTATATGTGTTTTATGTGTTATGCTCTCGCATTTTTATTTTTCCTGTGATTTAGAATCCGTATGCAGGTAATTTCTGTACGGGGTTAAAACCTACAATGAGCCAATCACTCAACCATCCGCTGATGACCCCCATAATATCATCCTCCGCGACTAAATAAGGCAACTTGTGCCATGTTCCCCCGACATCCTTCTTCACACATATGGATAGATCGTGAAAATCTGCTTTGAAGTCTGCGATATTTTTTTACTGCACATGTAGACTGGGTGACAACCGCGATTGTTGGTTGATCACCATACGCAACTCTGATTCAAATAGGACCCAGAACATCTTGGTTTCAATGGTTCAGTTAGATTCCTTCATTGCCCACAATGAGGCAAACTTTGTAACCTCACACAAGTCTAGATTTGGCGTTGGGAACTAGGAATCCTCAAGTGTCGTCCAAGCCACTAGCACGATCAATAATAGTAACCAAGCAAAGTGGAATGCTTTTTCATCCTCCTGTTTTTCGCGACAATAATCCCAGAATTCCTGGCAGAGATACTTTGCCCAATTAATTTGGACCCCTTGGCTGCACTGCGCAACCAAGGATACCATTGGTGTTGGCACTTCGTCGACACGACACTTCTGCATTATTTTTTCCTTCCAAAATATGTGCATCAACTGCATAGCTCCATCTGATATAGAGCTAATGGTGTAGCCTCATGACTTCTTCACCAACCCGAAGTCGCTCTTCATCTGATCTGCGAGATGTTTCTCTTGTGACTTCCCCACAAAAGCATTTGCGGGTTTGCGCCCTAATAAGGTAGCGTTGTGATTCTGTGGACCAACATATTTTCAATTGGGATGGGCCCTCCCAGCCAGAGTTGCCCATCATGAACCAACACCAATAATTGATGCACACAAATGATATTAATGATGTTGCAGCTAAAATATAAGACATACAACATGTTGAGCAACCTCGCACCCTTGATGATAGCCGCCCACTTCATTGGTTCAATCCTTGTAACGTCCACCTCCTCGTAGTAGATCAATTTCAAGAATGTTTTGGGTTCTAATTGCGGAAACTTTGCATGATCGCCCAAATCCCAGTCCTCCATCTTCAAAAATGGTACCTAGTCCAACAAGTTGCGCCCAACAAGTACTTCCTTTGGCAGCAATGGCATGAATACCTTGTACTTCAACGAGTCGGGGTCCTTAGTCACTTTGGCAATTGATTTCCTAGGGGGTATATATGGCGATAGCGAAGTAATTGGCTTTGCATCCTATGCACTCATGTTTTCAATCCCCATAGTCAAATATTATTTATCCATATCCTTCTGTCTAAACCCTGTTTGATTTTTACACAATGATTGCCTAATCGGGGCTTGTTGTGGCTTCTTTTGTTTTTTCTCTCCTGCCACGGAGGCAATAGGTTTTGGCCTCAGTGACCTAGGTGTTGTGGTAGGGACTAGTGGTGTTGTTGTCATCTTGTCAAGGCTCTCCCATAAGAGTTTCTTTTACCACTCATACAAATCTACCTCAAACCCAAGCCCCTTTTGCAAAAACTCCCTTCTATCTCTTGCCAATCTCGTCCAGACATAAAACAATCGTCTATGCTCAAACTTAGGTGCAAAATCTCAAGGGAATCTTTTTGGAAGAAAAGCGTTTGAATGTGGAGTGAGTTGTTGTATTTATAACCCTTTTTTAATTCCAATCCATCGATTCCCTCTAGATCTCCCTCATTAATTCTCTTTTGGCAACAGATTGTCAAATATATGCTCCTTAAATGCTTATGCCCTGCTCCCTTTAACGGAAAAATAGCCATCCAATAATCTATAATGCTTCCAATGGTCACTTTCTGGCCAGGCCATTGTTGAGTGATAAAAGGTGTCTTTTTAACTCCTAATTATCTTCACATTAATTGTCAACCCAGGGACGATTTTTTATTTCAAGAGTGTACTCAGTCTGAGGCGGTCACTTGCTCAAGAGTAATGTTTTGCAGTATAGTGCTTAAAATGAAAAAGTAAATGAATGCTGGAAACAAAATCTAATCGGAACAGCAAGAAACTGAAATGTTCTGTAACTAAATCATTTACTCAAACAATCATCAGTCGAGGACTCAGTAATGATAACTCTCTCCCCTGTAAACTAATGCAAATGAAAATCAATCATAGGCAAGATCTCTAATCTCAATCAGTGTCCTTTACAGTTGTTGATCTTTCAATCCACACTAAAGAAAATAACTGGAAATGGCAATTCAATTGGAAATGCTTACTAAAACACACTTGCTGCAATATCAATTAAAATATGAAATCAAATCCTAGCAGAAAAGAACAACGACTAAGTCTATTGAAAAACTAAAGAGCAAAGCTTAACTTTAGCAGAAATGAATTGAACAGAAAAGCTCATCTTACAGAAATGAAATATTAATGGAAAGGAATAGTAATACAAAATTATTGAAGATGAACAGCAACACTAAATGGAAATGAACCAAAAAGCTAAATGAATAGCAATACTAAATGGAAATGAACAACACTACGAAATTAATAGAAATGAGCAGCAATACTAAATAAGAAGCAACCTGCAATGCACAATAGAATCTGAAGTGAACAACGAAGCTTTATAACCAAAATGAATAGCATAACAATTTAAGTTGTAATGAATAATAATCTTGTTATGATGGAAGAAAATGGAAATGTGATTCAATTGTAGAAGGTAATCATTAAACAAACCACACTTGTAGAAATCAGAAAGATATAATACAAAGCAACAGCTTAATCCACCAGAGGCTGGGCCCTTAGCCACTAGCGAATGCTGCTGGGCTACTTCAAATAAGGTGAATGAACAACAATATCCAAATTATATATTAATCATTGAACTTGAGTGACATTACAATAGGATTGCGTTCTCTTGGCACCACAAGTCTGTAAATCAAAATTACAATTTGAAATAATAGAGATCCATCCCCTTTCTTCCTATCCTATCATATCCTATCTCTAATCTACTGACCCATTTAATTCTCTCTCTAACCATCCATCATGAATCCCCATCATCCCCTTCTCTGATCTCTGTTCTCATTTAAATACACAAAGAATAGAGAGAAGTTACAACAGATATGACTACAATATGATTTCTATTATAAAATTGGATTGTTCTCAACAAATTGATAAGCAAAATCATATCTGAAATATATTTCAATCAATCATTCAACAGGAATAGGTCGAATTTGGCATTGCAACTGGGATAATTTGGAAAACGGCCACAACAGCAAATATGAGAAAAGATGTCTTCAAAGAACATTTTGTTTCTCTTAGTACAGACCGAATTTGGGAAAATTTCTCATTGCAAAACTAATATGGTCAGTTCTGAACAAAACCCATGTTTTGGATTTTCCAGATTCTTTTCCATTTGCCCAAACCATTCAATACAATAATGTTACTTCATATTCTAGCGAATTTCTGAGTTGGCACATTTAATGATCAAATCTTCAATTTGGAAAATATCTTTGGAGGCTAAAATGGTGAACAAATTTATTAATAAACCATCATTGGTAAAAACATGCATAATAATCAATTTATTAAAAATAAAGGAGAAGAAATAATATTTACCCATAAGAGAATATATAATTATAAAATAGAATTATATGATAAATTATGATAAATGACGTGATGAAGAATGGTATAAATGGGTGGAATAACCATTCAAAAGTGATAATAATAATGACATAGTAATGGCCCAACAATTGTGCGGGACCCACTTTGTTAGCGCAGCTCTTTCGTTGAAACCCCCACCTATGCCTTTCTCCTAACCATCGCGCAACCCATTCTCTTCACCAAACTTTTCTTCGGGCGATGTAGTTTATAGTCCCACACTTCCTTGCAATTGCCTCAAGTACTAAGACTATCCTGCATCCATGTAGTCATTGCACAGGGTTGAGGTCGCCCCTGTACAACCTCAACCAGCTCCCATTGATTCTTCTTGAAAATAGCTCCCAATTCAACTTCGTGATTTGAACTACACCTCCATCCATAATCTCCCTGGCGATGTATGGTCCCAGCCAATGCATCTGAAACTTTCCTAGGAACTTAGTAAACTTACTATCATACATCAACACTAAATCACCATTTTTAAAGGCACTCTACTTAATTTGGTGATTACTCCACGCTTTTTCTCGAGCCTTCTGCATCTGCTGATGAAAAGCTGCCAAGAATCAATCTTGATCTAACTCAAGTATCTATGTGAGGCGTTCTTCCATTATACCCTGACCTGCCATCTCCTTGACTGCAGCAATCCTGAAACTGGGCACTACGTACTCCATTGGCATCACACTTCTTGTCCAAAAACCAGTCGAAATGATGTCTATCCAGTCAACTTCTTACATGTAGTTCTATATGCCCAAAGAACATCTGGTATGCGCACATCCCAATCGTTCCTGTTAGCACTCTAGGAAGCTCTCCTTGATTGTAGCTATGAGATGCTTGGAAACATATAAATATTCAATATTGTTCTCTGAACTATTAGAATGTATTGGGATTTGGATCAAGTCAGATGACTGTTTCAACTCTATTATCACTCAAAACATGCATGAACCCCCTCAGCTTGACAAGGCTTTCAACCACTAATGCTCAATAGTTTATAGATTCAATGAATATATGGAGAATCTTGATTGTATCAGCAGATACATACATAAACACATATGAATGGCTAGCTACAGAAAGTAAATGAAGCTTACAAATCTAATTTATCAACGCGGAGATAAGATGACAGTTATCTGGCATTCGACAGAGAAGAAAGCATGAATAACCCATTCAAGTGCAAGCTTAGAATAGAGGGAAAGATGGCGATTGAACATATAACAACAAAAGAAGCTTGTATTACTGGAATGAAGATGAGACACTAGGAGGAATAGAGTATCCACCGTCTTTGAAAGTTGAACCCCTATTACTTCAAACTTTTAGCCATTTATAGGCTTTTTACAATGCTCTCGAACCCTCTGAGGCTTGAGATGTCTTAATCTATCCCCTTTGTCTTTTTAACTACTTGATGCCATAACTCGACATACATGAGCTTAGAGGTATCTTTTTCTAACAACATAGTAACCAAATTCTGGTAAATTCGTCACATTGTTAGGTGGCTCGCTCGTACCAGCAATGCTCCATGATCACTTATGTTGGTTCGTTTGCATCATGCTGTGGCTTTTCCCCTTCCAGTCATCTATCTCTTGGCCTCAATCGTTGTTGCAAGTCACTTCGGCCTTGTTCCAAGGCTTCCCTTTCTATTTTGGAAATACATTTAAAACATTAAAAATAACGTAAAAAATGGCTTCCTCTAGACTTGAAACAATATACATTTTCATTCCCAAACCTCTTTGAGTCTGGGTTTTATCGCATCAATGTTTTCCCTTTGTATTTCGTTAAATAACGAAATATATGAAAATATATAAAAATTGATATATGGCGGATCTCAAATCCTTTACAATAGTGTTTATATTCCCATTAGGTCCAGTTAATTGCATCGCATATATATGTATATGTATATGTATATCCTGCTCCTCTGTGAAGCTCCAATGCGATATCGTGATGCGATTAATCGCAATCGAATATCGTGATAACCCCAGGTTGTTTGGTGAGTGCTCTATTGTATTGGCCAGTTGCAATTTTGTCGATCAGATCTAGACCATTGATCGGCCAGATTTGACGACTGTTGTGCATTCATTGTTCAAGCCTCCGCTGCTCTGTTTTTCACTATTTTCTCTATGTTTTCGTTTCCCTATAGTGTTTTTTTTTCCTTTTGGAGGGTTTTTCTTAGGTGACAGTTTTGAATGCTTAGAAGATTTTGAAGACTTAAAGGGTTTTCCAGGATCTGTTTGGATCAGCACCTCAGGGCTAATGGGACCATCGGAGCTAAAACAAGGGACATTTTTGTTAAAATAGCAGCATTACGCCTCAGGGCTAACACTGGCTCCTTTTGAGGATGAAAGCCTCCCTGTGAGGTTTCAAGAACTGTAGAATACTGCCTTTCCAGTAACAACCAAAACAAACTTATCTCCTAGTGTTCCATTGGGCATGGAGTTTATTTGCATAAAAAACAAAAACTGAAAAAACCTATTACAATATTAAGGCCTTGAAGCCTCATATGAAGTAAAGTTTCAAAAACCACCGATTGACTGGGCCATCAAAAACACCTTCCCCCTCCAAATTGTGCAAAATGAAAGTATTGTTCATCTGAACTTGAGCAATGACAAATGGTCGCATCCATAAGGCATCAAATTTACCATGGTTGCCCTTCTTTTGCTTCAATGCATCTCATTTGAGAACCAATCACTAACCTAAAAATTGTCCATTTTTGCCTTTCTATCAAAGGTTTCTTTGATCTTCTTCTGATGAATTCTTGACTTCTCAACCAGTTGTTCTCTGATCTGCTGTAATTCCACCAAGTTACTCATTCTCCTCACTATGTCATTCTCTTCATCCTGTTCTTCTTGCAAGAATTTGGCCAGAGGGAGAATCAGTTGGATGGAAAAACAACATCAACACCATAAAACAGCTTAAATGGATAATTTCCTATGGACTTCTTGTTGGTAACTTTGTCAGCCCATAGTGCAAACTTCAATTTGGAATTCCAGTGCTTTTTGTTGTCCTCCAACAGTTTTTTGATTATCCTCACAAGGCTCTTGTTAGATGATTATTCCAAGCCATTTCCTTGAGGATAATATGAGGCAGAATGCACCAATTGAATGCCCATGGATTCACACATGTCCACCAATTCTTTTACCCTAAAAGCTACTGGATTATTAGTGACTAGTTTGGTTGGGCGTCCAAATCTAGTGAAAATATTCTCATTCAAGAACTTTATGATAACCTGATGATTAGCATTTTTAGTGGGTATGGACTCAATTTATTTGGTGAAATAATCAGTGGCTACCAAGATCCATTTGTGATGGCCACTGGAATGTGGATTGATCTCACCTATGAAGTCCAAGAACCACTGCTAGAAGGGACCATTGATGTGTACTAGCTTCAAGGGTAGAGCTTTTAGATGTTGTCTTCCTGCAAACCTCTAACATTTGTCACAAGATTTCACAAAACAAAACACATTAGAGAACATAGTAGGCCAATAATACCCAGCTCTTAGGATCTTGTGGGCTATGGTTTTCTAGTAATGATGCCCTCCATAGATGCTAGAATGGAACTAGTGCGTGACTTCCACAAATTGTCCTTTTTCTAGGCATCTCAAGAGGATCCTGGATGGATCTTTCCAATAAAGCATGTTTTTATTAATGCATAATTTGGTTGATCTAAGCCTAATGGCCTAGGCTTAACTTGAGCTAAGCCCTAGAGGGACTTCTAGCTTCTGCAAAAAATGAACTAAAATGGAATACCATTCATAGGTGGTTAGACTTTCAGCCAAATACTGATTATGCTCTTGCTCTTCTGCTACTTCCTCTATCCACTCACCACTTGAATTTGTACCTATGCAATTTATATCTAACAAACTACAATTTTCCTCAGCCATAAGCTTAGCCAAGCCCTGGCCTTTGACAAGCTTGGTGGGCTTCACCTCTATGTTGAACTCTATGAATTTTGCAATCCATTTAGCTCCCTTTCCATCAATATCTGGCTAAGTTAGGACATATTTTACTGAGGTTGAAGGTACATACACAACCACTTTGGAATGAAGAATATAAATTATGAATGCCTTTAAAGATTTTATGAGAGCATAAGCTTGCTTTTCAATAAGGTCATACCTTAGTTCAACGTCCCTCAGAGTTTTGCTGAAAAAGGCCACAAGCTATTCTACACCTTCATCGCTTTTCTGCAATAGAATTGCTGCAAGGGTATCATAAGAGGCAAAAGAGAAGATATAAAACTCCATGGTATAATATGGGCTGATTAGAGTGGGAGCTTCCATGATAGCTTGTTTGATGGCTTCAAAAGGGATTCTTGCACCATTTGTCCATTTTATTTTTGATCCTTTCTTCAGCGTGGAAGTGATGTGCTTCACTAGCTCTGCAAAGTTTGGAATAAACCTCTTGACAAAGTTAATCTTCCCCAGGAATGATTGAATGTCCCTTTTTGACGTTGGGATGGACAATGTATTAATTTCTTAAACTCTCACTAGATCGATCTTCACACCTTTAGCATAAACAATATGTCCTAGAAGTTTGCCTTCTTCTAGAGAAAACTGTGACTTCTTTGGTTTCACAGAAATTCCAAACCGTCTACATTTTAGAAACACCTTCTTCAAATGTTGCAAATGGTCCTTGTGACTGTAGGAAAAGACTGTTATTTCTTCAAGGTAAATACGGACAAACTTGTCCTTCTCTCCCACAAAGGTTATGTCCATGGCCCTCTGAAAAGTAGTCCCAACATTCATCAGTCCAAAAGGCATCTTGGAGTACCGCAAGGAGTAGTAAAGGCGGTATTTTCCTGATCTTTTGGATGTAAAACAATCTGATTGTAACCTAAAACTCCATCTAAGAAAGACATGACTCTAGCCCTTGAAACTTTTTGCAGCAAGCGTTCCATCTTAGGCAGGGGGTAGTTGTCTTTTTTAGAGCATTTGTTCAGATTCCTGAAGTCAACACAAAGATTGATTTCTCCATTCTTATTTCTTACTACCACAAGGTTAACTATCCACTTTGAATACCTTAGGGGAACTATGATCTTGGCATCCAACATCTTCTTGATTTCCTTTTCAATCAAAGGCAATAAGAGAGGGCTAATAAGTCTTAATTTCTGCTTAAAATGGATGGTGTTCTTCTCCAGTGGAATCTTATGCTAGATGGTGTCATAGGTCTTAAGATCACTGTACTCCCAAGAAAAAATATCAGTAAATTGTTTTATCCGGGTGCAGTACTCAAAATTTTGGGTAGAAGACAAGTGAGTGGACAGATTTATGTACTTTGGATGGGCTGGACTCCCTACATTATGTTTATGAACAACAGACTCATTTTCTTTTTTGGCAGGCTTATAAGGTACATCATTATGATCAAACAGCTTCTCTAGGGGCACCAATCCTTTGGGTATATGGTTACTAGGCAGCTGAACAATGTTTCCCTGACCAATCTTGTCCTTTAGCTTGGACTGGTTACATTCTTCAATGGTTTCATTTTCTTGGTCAATGTGCATTTCAAAAAATTCATCAATGACTTGTAAAAACCTATTAATTTCATCATCATCTTCAAAAAATTTCCAGTATTTGACATTGTCAGGCAGAGACAATCTATATTTCACCTGAACTCCATAAGTCAATTTAGGAGGCAAAGGAGGAATAAACGTGCTAGTAGACACAACAAGGGAATCAATAAGTTGGTTCTTCATTCTCGGGATGTAAGAAATGTTGAAAATATTAAAAGAGTCCTTGAGCTTCCATACCTCATATCTGTATGCTTTTAGCCTTGGATGCTTTTCTTGGAAAGTTTTGTTGACCTGATCTGCATCTCCAAACACCTTCAGACCTTTGATGCCCATTTCTTTAGCATTGTTTAAGCCCAATATCAAGGCTTCATATTCTACTATGTTATTTGCGACCTGAAAAGTTAACTTGAAAGATAAATGGATGCGTTATTGTGTGGGGGACACAAGGACTACACCTGCCCTTGCAGCTTCCTTAGAGCAAGCTCCATCAAAGAACATGTCCCAAATTTTTGGGCCTTCTTCCTTTGTGATCTGGAAAACCGATTTCTTAAGCTACATGGAGGCCAACTGGGATTCTTCAATCTGAAGAATATAGGCTCCAAAATCAATGTCAACAACATAGATGGGATGATTAGTGGGATTCCTTTCATCACTGATTATATAAGCCAACTAAGATTCTTTGTATAATCTCCTACTCTCACCTTCAAAAACTAGGATAGTAGCATAGAATAGATCATTTTGCAATGTTCCACCTAATCTCTTGATCCAACCTCTGGAGAGCAACATGCCAAACTTGGGGGGTACATTTTCTACCACAATATCCATCACCATTCTCTTCATGGGTAGCTAAGACAAGGTGATGGCTAGGTCTTTGATTAATCCCAAACATTTCACTTTTCTAGAGTCAAAAGAAAATAGGTCATGATAAGACTTGGTACTGTCAAGACCCAACTCATCCATGATAGCCTTGGGCATTGGATTATGGCTAGCTCCTATGTCCAGAAGGTAGTTGTGAAGGATTTTGTCATGAATAGTCAAAGAGACATAGAATGATGGGGAGCTTTCACCACAATTTTTGATCATTGGGCTGAGAATGATAGCTGGTTTGTCGTCTTGCAGATTTATGTAGTCAGTGGAGGCTTGGATGGCTTTAGGCTCAAGGGACTTGAGGATAGATCTCTTGAAGGACTCATTCTTCACTAGTTCAATCATAGGTATAGGTATGCTAGGATTCTAAATTTTTGATTCAAAACTAAAAGGAGAAGGAGACTTGTCAAGGCCTCTTACCTCATGAACTGGAGCTTTGAGGATGATGGGATCGATTGCCGGTCGTTTCTACTTTTTAGCTTGTTGTATTGCAAAGACAAAAGCTTTATGAATAAGAGTTTCCTTGGTATTATTCATCTTTGACCTCAGATCATGTCTGTGTTGATCATCAGTTTACAGAATAGCTCCACCATCCTACTCTTGGCTAATCTAGTCATTGAAAAATGGCTTTTCATAGGCAGCTGAGGTCAAAAAGTAGGCATTTCCGTTGTCTTCCAGACAATGGATCTCATCATCTTCCTCAAATTGCTCTTCTTCCATGACTACATTCTAGAAATGGATCTTCACCCTTTGGTCTTCATTGGCATCTTTTCTTCTTTGTAAAATTTGCAACTACTCATTAGCTCTTCTATATGGATTTGGATTTCTAGGAGCAAAGGTATTAGGAACTCTTCCTTTCCCAGGGTGCTGCTCAACCTTTAATTTGGAGATTTCAGAGGCTAATGACTCTATCATCTTGGTCATTTTATCTATATTGGGATATGAAAATGATGAAGATTCGCCCCTCTATCTCCTTCTATCAACATTCCCCTTGAGCTTCTATGTAGCCATGATGTTTGATTCTACTTCCAAGGCTGCGTCCTGTATATCATCCAAGGTAGCACATCATCTCTCCCTCAACAATAGACAGAAGTCAGAATCAAAGGCACTGGCATAGATGAGTTTAGCAGAGGTAGTGGTGGGTTTTACTTTAGCTGGTATCTTGTTGTACATGCGGTTAAACCTCTTATTAAAATTGTACAACTCACCCTTTTCCCTCTTTAAGTTACCAAACTCGATGTTGTAGTAGAGTGGATCTTTCTTGTCCCCCCAATGCTTTAGGAATGCATCATCTAAAGCCTCAATATCTGCTATAGTCCTTGGGATCAGTTCTCTGAACCATTTTCTAGCCTCCCCATCTAGAATTTGGACAAAGACTCTCATCCATACATCATCTTCACAAATGTCCATGTTATCAGCATAGCTATAGAATGATTCAAGATGTTCCTCAGCTGTAACACCTTCAGTCCTAGTGAAATTAGGCCTATACTTCTAATATTCTCCAGTAAGCATGGAATTCAAAGGAGTGGGCAGTACTAGAGGTCCATACCTAGCAGCTATGATTCTTTCCATTTTGGTAGGTGCTTGTGGACCTGCCATAGCTGTGGTGGCTATAAGGGTACTGGAAGTTTGAATGACAGAGGGTTGAGGAGTGACTGATAGGATTAAAGCAGTATGATGGATAGGATGAGAGGCTTCCTTCAGACTTAGAAAGGAAGGAGAACCTAAAGAATAAGGAGCTCTATGAATCTCTGATATTTTTTCTTCACTGCTAGTGTTAGATGCTATACTCTCAACATGTATTTGTTCTATTATAGGATTTCTTGAAGAGTTCTAGAATATTGTTTAGAATTACCTGAACTTGATGCTCCTTTCTACAATGCCTTTCTTTCTTTGATGATTTCTTCAGGGTCAGGTACTGGGTCAACTTGTGGCTTTTGAGGATTTCTCCGAGTATGCCTCACAAACTGAGCTAGAACTACGAAGTGGAGTCGCCAAGAGGTTCATCCTCTAGTAGAGTTGCCAGATAGATGATTACAACCGAAATAGTGTCCAGACTTTGTCTATCATCAAAGTTGGATCTATGTCGTTCCGCAGGGTAGCTGAGCTTCAGTCTCCTCTCCCCAGCAACGACGCCAATTATGCTAGCACTCTAGGAAGCTCTCCTAGGTTCTAGCTCAGAGATGCCTGGAAACATATAAATCTTCAATATCATTCTCTGAACTATTGGAATGGATTGAGGTTTGGATCAAGTCACATGACTGTTTCAACTCTATTTTCACTCAAAACATACATGAACATCCTCAGCTTGACAAGGCTTTCAACCACTAATGCTCAATAGTTTATAGATTCATTGAATAGATTGAGAATCCTGACTATACCAATAGATACATACATAAACACATATGAATGGCTAGCTACAGAAAGTAAATGAAGCTTACAAATCTAATTTATCAATGCAGAGATAAGATGACAGTTATCTGGAATTCGATAGAGAAGAAAGAATAAATAACCCATTCAAGTGCAAGCTTAGAATAGAGGGAAAAATAGCGATTGAACATATAACATCAAAAGAAGCTTGTATTACTTGAATGAAAATGAACCGCTAGGAGGAATAGAGTATCCACGGTCTCCGAAAGTTGAACCCCTATTACTTCAAACTTTTAGCCATTTATAGGCTTTTTACAAGGCTCTTGAAACCTCTGAGGCTCGAGATGTCTTGATCTATCCCCTTTGTATTTTTAACTACTTAATGCCATAACTCAACATACATGAGCTCAAAGGTCTCCTTTTCTAACAACATCGTAACCAAATTCTGGTAAATTCGTCATGCTGTCAGGTGGCTCACTCGTGCCAACGATGCTCCATGATCACTTCTGTTGGTTCGGCTGCATTGCGTTATGGCTTTCTCCCCTTCTAGCCATCTGTCTCCCGACCTCAATTGTTGTCGAAAGTCGCTTCGGCCTTGTTCCAAGGCTTTCCTTTGAATTTTGGAAATACCTTTAAAACATTGAAAATAATGTTAAAAATGGCTTCCTCGAGACTTGAAACAATATACATTTTCATTCCCAAACCTCTTTGGGTCTGGGTTTTATCGCATCGGTGTTTTCCCTTTGTATTTCGTTAAATAACGAAATATATGAAAATATATAAAAAAATGTTATTTGGCGAT
>APFE030459668.1:2047-19308 GCA_000404065.3 Pinus taeda | reverse complement strand
ATGTATATGTATATGTATATGTATATGTATATGTATATGTATATGTATATGTATATGTATGTATGTATGTATGTATATCTCGCTCCTCTGTGAAGCTCCGATGCGATTAATCACAATTGCATATCGTGATAACCCTGGGCCATTTGGTGAGCGCTTTTTTGTGTTGGCCGATTGCAATTTTTCCAATTAGATCTGGACCGTTGATCGGCCAGATCTGACAGCTATTGTGCATTCATTGTTCAAGCCTCCGCTGCTCTCTTTTTAACTATTTTCTCTATGTTTTTGTTTCTCGATAGTGTTTTCTGCCTTTTGGAGGGTTTTTCTTCGGCAACAGTTTTGAATGTTTAGTATATTTTGAAGACTTAGAGGGTTTTCTAGGATCTGTTTGGATCATCACCTCAAGGCTAACAGGACCATCGGTGCTAAAACATGGGACATTTGCATTAAAATAGCAGCACTGCGCCTCAGGGCTAACACTTCCTATTGACATTATAGATATTCATCAAATCATTCTCCAGGATCTTATTGAAAGCTTCAATTGTTCCATTTGTTTGAGGATGGTAGGACATGCTTTTTTGATGATACATCTCGAATTCTTCTAGCAAAGAAGCAATCGTTTCATTTAGGAATAGTGAACCTCATTTAGGAAAAGTGAACCCCTATCGCTCAACAAAATCTTAGGACAACCAAACCTAAACAAAATGTATTCAAATATAAACTTCACAGTTGTAATTGCGATGCAATCCTTCACGAGCTATGCCTTAGCCCACCTAGTCAAGCATTTTGTCATCCTGATGATGGAGCATGCTCCGATCTTCCTTCCTGGTAGCTGAATAGGTCCCACAAAATGTATTGCCCATTTTTCGAATGCTTGTAATAATACTTGCAGGCTCATATGAAATCCATCCCTTCGCGACGGCTTCCTGGTCCTCTGACATAAATCACATTCCCTACAATATCCCTTGGAATCTTTGTGCACAATTGGCCACCACAAACTGGCTCATAGGATCTTCTGTGCAGTCACTCTTCCAACATAATTTCCTCTAGCAACTCCTTGATGTGCTTCTACGACGATACTTTGTCTTTCATAATCCGATACATACCTGCACTAAACTTCATCCCATCCCTTTTTATACAAGTGCCCCGCAATTACGGAGAAATATGCAACCTGACCACTAGTTCTTTCTTCCACTACGTTATATATCCTTCAGGTGCTACACCCGTAGATAGGAATTGGATTATATATGCATTATGTTTGTCTGCAACATGCACAACAAAGAGCTGTGCATCAGGCAATCCTTCAACAAGACTTCTAGGTTGTTCACCATTCTCAATTATGAAAGATGATCGGGTCCATCATTTAATCTTCCTAGCTTCACAATTACTTCGAAGTCATACTCCTGAAATAGCAGTAACCATCTACAAATCACCCCCCAACATAAGCTTGTTGATCAGGTACTTCAAAGTGGAATGGTCAGTATACATTCTGAAGTGCACACCCAACAAATAATGCCTGAACTTCTGGAGTGCATATATCATCGCCAACCCTTCATTCTCTGTGGTTGAATAGTTTTTCTTTTCCTTAGACATTTTTCTGCTCACAAATGCAATCGGATGGTCGATATCTCCTGTGCCTGGTTGGGTTAAAACAACTCTTAATGCTATGTAGGACTCATCCACATGTACATGGAATGCTTTTTTCCAATTGGGGAACATTAGAATAGGTGATGTAACCATATTTTCGCTCAAAACATCTAAACTTTTCTTGCAATCATCATCCCAAAAAAACATCGCATCTTTCTTCAATAATTTATCCATGGGCGTAGTGATCTTTGCGTATTCCTAAATGAACTTTCTATAATATCCTGTATGGCCTAATGTTGCATGTAGTTGTTTTATGTTCCTCAGGGGATCCAAATTTATAATCATTGCAATTTTAGCAAGGTCCACCACCAAACCTTGCTTACAAACAACGTGGCCCAAAAGTATTCCCATATGGTATGCAAAATATACACTTCTTCAAATTTGGGGAGATCTAATACTTCCTACAAGTATCCAGCGTTAGGCTAAGACTTGAAACATGTTTTTTAACTAACCTGAACACCATCCAAACATCAAAGTAGACCTCCAAAAAATTGTGAATAAATTCCTTAAAGGTTGCGACTACCACCCTAGAAACGATCACGGGGGCATTCTTAAGTCCAAATGGCATAACTATATAATGAAAAGAGCCCCATTCTGTGGTGAAAGTAGTATTACTTCGATCTTCTAGCATGATCTTGATATGGTGATATACTAAGAATCCATCTATAAAAAAGTATGCTTCTTGACCACCAACGTTCTCCAAGACTTCATCTATGAATAACGTAGGGAATAGATCATGTACACAAGCATCATTTAACTTCCTTATATCTACACAGATATTGATTTCACCCTTTTTCTTCTTCTCCTGAACCACCATGGGACTAACCCAGTCTAATTCTTCTACAGCCTCAATAGTTCCTGTTGTGAGCATCTTATCTAGCTCTTTGAGCACCTTTTCTTTATATTTAGGATTCAATCAGTATGGGCATTACTTTACCGGCTTCAAATCTAGCTTCAAATTGATCTTCATAACACCAAGGTCACTTACTATCCCATTAATATCATAGAACTTGATAGGAAACAAGTCCTGATATTCACGTAAAAACTCTGCAACCTTGTCAAATGTATCCTCATCCCAGTAATCGCCTATATTCATAAACTTCGATTGTGCTTCTGACCCAATGTTCACTGGCTTGGTATTTAATGGTTTTGAAATGTCAGGCACCTCTACCTCATGCCCAATGACTTCATGTTGTCCTTCTGACTCAGGGATACTGATATTCCTTGGGTTTTCCTCACCTTCTTCTATGGTAACATTGTAGCATTCTAGAGTATGGCACAACTGCGCACTCTAGTCAGGTTGTACCCATGTGATAAGCTCTATAGGCGTTCTGAATATTTCAACCTTGGTTTCCTGTAATGCTTCATCAATAAATTCAAATCCGTCCTCAAAACTGAATGTTAGTAGAAATCTTTCCTTTAGAATGTCCCACTCTGCGGTTCCATGTCGTAACTTTGTTTCTAAATACCAATTCATCAGAATAGTATCCAAGGTATGAAAAAATATATGTACCCATTCAGGCTGTGATTCCTCTCCCCATGCTTTCATCCAAAGAGCCAGATGTTCATGCAGATCATCCTTCCCTGCATATTGTTCAGTAATGCAGGTATTTGCATAGCCAAATTGCAACTTCATCATCCTTTGATACTCCTTCCAGTTTGCAAAGTTGTTCTTATGTGTACCCTACCATCTAGCAAGTATAGCTCTTAGCACGATGTCCAGTGCCTAGAACCGATTCTCCTTCAGTACATCCCTTTCAAATTTATCAAGAAACAAATTTACATCTTCTAAGCCATCATAATATGGTAAATTGCGTACCACAGTGGATATACATAGGAGTGATTTAGTAAGTTTGTTGCATCACATCGTTGATACTTCATGTAATCTATTTTGCCAATGCTCAAGCTCCTCATATGAATCTGAGTTGCAGGAGCTATCCTTTTCCCAAGTAATTCCATCCACCATAGGATTGATCTAATCCTTGTTCTGTTCAGTAATCTTATAGATCTGTTTGATATCATCCTCCTCATAGTAGTCTCAGACTGGTTCAGTATACTGCACACCCTCAGTTGGATCCAATGGAATAATGACACTCAATTCCTTCTTCTCAAACTTCATGTTGTGCTTCTTTAGGTTGATGTCCACATTTATATCAAACACCCAATCGATTCCAAGTAGTGTTGGGTAGGTATTACAATAAACCACTATTTTGATTACCTCAAAATGAACTATGGCATGCACCCCTTCAATGCCTATAGTTACTCCATGTAAGCGTCCCATAGGAATAAGCTTCTGTTGGTTTGCTATTCACAACTGAATTGGGGACCACTGTATCATCGGATTTCCCTTTATTTCCCAGGTTTGTGTAGGAAAAACATTCGCATCAGATCCCAAATCTAAGATCACCTTGTCCATTTCAAATTCTCTCATTTGTGCAGTAAATCTTATTTATCGACCAACCTTTTTCTTACTTTTGTCTACTTTATGCAATGCGCGCTATTCAAGTAGCGACTTACCCTTACCAATGCAGTTTTCTATTAACTCTTGCAGTCCCTCCACTACTTTCTGGTTCCTTAAGAGCTTCATGTAAGTTTGCAAGAAGGATTTCATTACTGAGGGATATGTTTCCTACGTAGCAATGACCTCTTTAGGCTTCTATGTTTGTGTATTCTGATTCTTTGATGTGGAAGCCCATGAATCCACAAAGCTCTTCTTCGCCTCCATAAAGGTTTCTTTTGCCTTATGAAAATCAAATTCAGTATCTTTGTCAGCAAACTTGTGCACCCATGGATTCTCTTTTGGTTGTTTCCCTATGGCTTTATTTCCCCAGTAGTTATACCACTTCACGTAACTATATTAACAATTGGGCCATTCTTGTGTGGTTATGACCTCATCATCTGGATGTTCTGAGTGGGTTGTTGGTTCTTCTTCTCTTTCATCTTTGCAATGAGTATAGGACAATCTTCTATTACGTGGTCAGGCTGTCGGCAATACTGATAATAGAGATGTGTCAAGTTCTAACAATATCGCCCATAGTTCCCTGGTTACCCAAAATTGTAACAAATAACCTGTCTATGACCTCTTCCAGCTCCTCCTCCTCATTCTCTTCCTCATCCCTGGAATCCCCCACATGCTACAAGTGCACCTTGATCCTACTACAGACGAGTCTCATCTTGTACTCTATATGTCAGAGTTATGTCCATCATTAACTCATAACTTTGGTAATTGCGCTTATCATGGACTACAGACTTATAGAAATTGCAGAATATTTGTTGGGGATGTTGGATATACGACCAAAGTCCCACATTGACTAGACGTGGGGAGGATCATGGGCATATAAGGATGGACAAATATCTCCATTGGTATGAGGCCTTTTGGGGTAAGTCCAAAAGCAAATCCATGAGGGCTTAGGCCCAAAGTGGACAATATCATACGATTGTGGAGATATGTAGTGTCCAGAGTCCTTACAAGTGGTATCAGAGCCATGCCCCAAATTTAGCCAAGTGGATGAATCCTCGGAATGTTGAACAAAGGTGGTGGGCCCTGGTAATATCATGATGGGATTCGTGGATGAGCTCGGTTAGACAGGCGGTGTGCTCCGGATTCTTCATGGACGTGTCCTGGTCCCAACACGGTGAAGAGGAGCTGACCTGGGATAGAGCAAGCTCTCGATGCAGGTGGTGTTCCATGTAAGGCATGTGCTTCCAACGCATTGGAGCGGAGAATCCTGGTTGGTAGAGAGTGGATAGATGGATAATCGTTTGAGGGGAGGCTCTATGGTCCTTTGTTCGAGGGGAGGATTGTTGAATATACGACCAAAGTCCCACATTGACTAGAGGTGGGGAGGATCATGGGCATATAAGGATGGACAAATATCTCCATTGGTATGAGGCCTTTTGGGGTAAGTCCAAAAGCAAATCCATGAGGGCTTAGGCCCAAAGTGGACAATATCATACGATTGTGGAGATATGTGGTGTCCAGAGTCCTTACAAGGGAGTCTATACAAAATTCTGCAACAAATGGAAATTGTTAGTTGAGTGTTTTCCTGTTATTTGGCAGATATCGCACAAGGGAATTACATCGTTACTTGGTCCAAAGGAAGTTTCTAACTTCAAGGGGTTAGGACCTCCCCTAATTACATAGTTCTAATATACCAAGCAATTATCCTTGTCATCACCATTTCCTTTGCTCTTTAAGCACCACACTTTAGAACGGGTCTCATTTTTCACCTCTTTTCCCTTTTTGAGATCCCGCAACTCCATATGCAGGCTAGCCAACTGCATCTGAATCTGCTTCACTCCCAGATTTGTATCCTAAATAAGCGAAGCCTCCAACTTAATAGTAATTTCCAGTGCTTTATCCCCTTATCCAAGCTTCTGTTGTGACAATGGTAATCTCAAATGAGGTAAAACCATAGAAATATACCAGTCCTTATGTTGTTCATATGAAATCTGTAGATTAACCTATTGTAGTAGACATTTCAGCCTTTGATCAATATCCCATGTAGATTCATTCACCTTCTACTTAATTTCTTTGACCTCAGTCACATACTGGGCTTGAGACTTTGGCTTTCTAAATTCATTATTCAGTGCATATTTTGTGTCTTTCAATGACGTAGTTGGATGAATCGTATTGTACTTAATATACCAACTCAGTGCCCTATCTTGTAATGTTGTGACCAATTACGCTTTCTTTAGATCATCATCCGTTATTTGTTGTGACTTCCACACAACATCTGCTACAAACCAGAATTGATCAGGGTCTTTAGGCCCTAGACCCCTAAATTATATATGCATCTTCATATTGTTCACCATACTGAATAGCAGAGGTGGAGGTGGAGTTGGAGGCATAATTGTGAGAGGTGGAGGTGATGGCAGCAGTGGAGTGGATGAATGTGGTATTCCCGTAATGCCCTGATCTACCGACTGCGATGCACCTCTAGGCATTTTCGGACTTTTACTCTCTTCTTCGCTATCAGATGCTCTTAATAGAGGATTGTACTCAGCAATTGTATCTATATCTTTTCTGAACTATTTCCCACTTCGCATAGCTCCCGTCGAGCCTCTTTTAAACATTAATTTAGTGGCATGACCGTTTCTCACACAATAGAATTTTAATCCAAGTTTTTAGAGACTTCATATACTTATCTCTTGGTCTTTTGAAAAACTGGCACTTAACTTCACTATAACTGGGTGACATATCAATCATGAACTTAGTAATAAATTTGACCAAAATACTATCGATCTAGTAATCGACAGCCTTTGCAACCTTGTGTTATGATCCTTTTAGGCGCTTCACTAAATCTAGAGTCCACACAATATGGTTATCCAACTTCTACGTAGGTTGACCATTTGCAAATTTAGCCAACCATTCGTATAATTCACACAGAAAAGAGTAGAAGAAAACTTTGTGTTCCTATGTATATAGTTATCTCTGCAACCATTCTTCTTTCGACAGCCGTGGATTTCTGTTTTCTTGAGTTGTGAGCTTATGTAGCTTCTGATCTATCCACTTTTAAATCTCCTTCTTAGACGATATCCACTTATGCCACATCACACTTCCCTCGGATAGATCTCAGTCCTGGCAAAGGAACCATTTGTTGGCTTGAGGGGGATTGGACCTAAGTTCAAAGTTAGTTGCGCTAACCAACAAAACCCTACACTACCGACCCTTCCTGCCAACAACCCGCGTAGCACAAGCTGTAGTATCACCCAACTCAGTGTTGGGGGATGCTAGAACTAGATTTCTACATCCAGAGGGATATGTGATGTGTTTTCTACAGACTTAGGGCTTTATTTTGATCTTTGTGAACCTTAACCCTTAAAACCAAGAACTTACAGTAAATAGCAGTTAATAGATTTATGTCCTTCACCAATTGTGCTAAACATGCATAACATCATATAAATAAACATATCTACATCTTCGTGAATCTATTAAATACTTTTCCTAATTAAATTCATTCAACATATCATAAATACAACAATTTCATAAATACACAGTGGTACATAGATACTCAGATAGTTCTTCAAAATGTGTCTTTATTATACTTCAAATTCTCTGTTACAACCCTTTCCAACCTTGCGCACACAGATGCAAGCACCCACACACTTAGCTACAGACTTACCAAGGTCTCCGCGCACATAGTTGCAGGAGCCCCCCCTTCACCTAAGTACAAAATAAACAAAATCAAACTCAATTCATGCACTTCTCTATTCCTTCGCTATGGCTCTTCTATGACCTCCTTTTATTCTTCCTTCATTACAATACCATGGTCCAAAAACCATGTGTAGGTCTCAAAACAACTTTAATTTAACAAACTAAGGGGCTTTTACCTTCCTAAAGCCCCTTTGACTCCTATTTATTTGTGTTACTCGTGCTCTGCTCCTCAAAATGCAGAGACTTTATAATATCTTAACAAAACCTGACCCAAGGGAACCCGTCCCAACAGTTGCATAAGGTTGATATACCATGTTAATGAACATGTAAATTTACTAATATGAGTATGCAATTAGCAATATGATTATGGTGAACATGATTTACCATGATTCCTATAAGTGTTTGGTTGAAAAAAAATAGCAATGTTTGATGTTTATGGGTGAGTATGGTTGGCCAAATATACCCAAGGTTAATCATGGTTAACCATTGTTAATCATGTTTAACTATTCTATTGTAGAAAACTATTGTCAACCTGGGAAAATTGGTTAAACCAAGGTCAACCATAGTCAACCTTAGTTTTCCATAGTCTACCATGGTCAACCCATGCTCAAGAAGACCAACTGTGGTCAACCATGGTTAGAATGGTTGAACATGGTCAACCAAGGTCACTATGGTTGAATGTGCTCAACCATGCCCATCCATTAATGTACTAATACATTAATACATTAATCTATATATTAACACATTCATCTACACATTGATAACATATTAACCCATTAGTAAAAATGTAATCTACACATGAACACATTGATAAAATATGAACTATACATTAATCTGTAAATTAGCATATCTCAACTATGGTTGACTATGGTTGGCTATGGTTGACATGGTCAACCATAGTGAACATGGGCCTCATGGTCTATCTATAGGTAAACATAGACAAAGGAAAGTCAACCATAATCAACTTGGTTGAGTGTGGTTGACTATGGTTAACTATGGTTTTCATGGTCAATCATTGACAACCATAACATGGAAATCATGTTTAGCCATTATCAACCATAGCCATCATGTTTAACATGCCCATAGTCAACCATAGGCATCATGCCTATAGTCAATGTGGGAATAAACAATACTAAAATTATCAAAGTTTATAATTTTAACTCTAATAACTTGATATAATATATTTAATATTTATTTTTTTCAATATTTAATTTGTAATACAACTTTTGTAACTATATTATAACATTAATAACCTTGTAACATTGATAATTGTATTATAACTTCAATATTACTTTAACTTTTTATTGTTTGCAATATGAGTTTAAAAGCTTTAATGTTTTTTCCAATTTGAGAAACACCATCACAATATTACGAACAACAAATGACATCATAATATGAAAAACAACAAACAATGGCACAATTGCACAACAAAATGATGTTGCATTATTTACATGGTCAACCATAGTCAACATGGACGTCATAGTTAACATGGGTGCCATGGTGAACCATAGTCACCATGGGCATTAGGGTCAACGATGGTCAACCACAATCATCTATAGGTAAACAATAACAAACAAAATCAACATCAGAGTGTGATGGACAAAAAACGATGTCACATTGCAACGATGCAATGTGATGAACAACACAAATATCATAATTAGTAAAAACAATGATGTCACAATTTGATGACAATGTCATAGTGTGACAAACAATAAACAATGTCATAATTCGATGAAAAAAAAACCATGTCACAATATGAAGACTTCAAAATGTGACAAACAACAAATAACACTACAAAGTAACAACGAACAAATAGCGTCGCAATGTCAAGAATACCAAACAATGTCACAATTTAACACAAAATAATAGTCATTGTAATGTGATGAATAATAGATGACCCCACAACCTGATGAACAATAAACATCATCGCAATGTGACAAACAATAAATGATGTCACGATGTGATGGGCATTAAATGACATCACAATTGGACAAAAAAAGGTCGTACTATGATAAAGAACACAATCATTAACCATGGTCAACCATGTTTACTAAGCCAACCATAACCATTCCTTTATTTACTATTTTGAAGCATAATGAACCATGTTCACATGTGGTTGAGCATAGAAAACCATAGACAACAAGGTCAACCATTTTCAAGTTGGGCAACCATATTCAACTAAGTTCAAACATGGTCAAATACATGGTCAAATCATATTTGACAATATGGTAAACCATGGTCAACATGGTCAAAATGGCCAACCATGGGCATCATGGTCAAATTAGTCAAACCACATTCACTCATAGTTAATTATGGTTGACTAAGACTATGGTTGAGCATGATTTGACCATGATTAACATGGTTTACTAGGTTTGACCATGCTTGGCCATGTAAGGTTGACATACCATGTTGATGAATATCTAATATTCACCGATATGAATATACTATTGGCAATACGAATATGGTGAAAATGGTTTACCAAATTAGTTAAACCATGTTCTCCTATGGTTAACCACGGTTGACTAAGATTGACATGGTTGACTATGGCTAAGCATGCTTTGACCATGGTGAAAATAGATTACTAGGTTTGACCATGGTTGACCATGATGTTTATGCTTACCCAAGGTTGATATACCATGTTAATGAACATGTAAATTTAAAAAATTTATGAATATACAATTGGAAATATGAATATGGTGATTTACCATGATGCCTATGGGTGACTAGTTGACAAAATATGGTCATGTTTGATGTTTATGGGTGATTATGGTTGACCAAATATAGCCATGGTTAATCATGGTTAATCATTTTAATCATGTTTGACTATTCTAACATAAAAAACTATATTCAACCATGGGAAAATTGGTCAAACCATGGTCCACCCATGCTCAACAGGGTCAACTATGGTCAACCATGGTTAGAATGGTCGAACATGGTCAACCAAGGTCATTATGGTTGAACATGGTCAACCATGGCCATCCATTTTCATCATTGATCAATTTGGAGTATTAGCTTTCTATGCTAAGATCCTCATTAAAATATAAAAATGTTCTTGAGGTTTGTATTCCAAAAATAACAAGTAAAACATGAGTTTTTATGTGTGTTTTCTTAAGTTAGTTTCATGAAAAACTTTAAACATGAAATCAAAACATTGAATGGAAGCATGCATCAATCAGTAACACACTAGCCATTGTTAAAGGAGTTCACCCCTCCTGGGCTACATCTCCTTGGATCAACTCTAAAGGCATGACCCCTTCTCATTATGCTCAATGTATATAAAAGAAGAGTACATAAACTGCTAAAATGGAATGGCTAGTTTCTCCTTCAAAGAAACAACTTATGCAAGAGTTCTACTCTATACACATGTTAACCTACATTCAAAGATGTAAACCTTCAGCAAACATAGGCATCTTACACCAAGACCCCATACTCCAGCTTCAAAGAGCATAAACAATACCACAATCCACTTGAAGTACATAAACAAATCTCTTCTCCAAAACACATATAGAGAAAAGAGGAAATAGAGCTACAACACCGATGTAATGGTTGTTGCAGAAAGCACATGGAGGCTAGAAGACCCCTGCAAGGTCATCTCCATTTTCAAACTCCTCCATAAACTGTATCAATGCTTTGGTTGTCCATGGCACCCATAGGCTTCAATTTGCAATGAGTCTAGAATGTACAAAAATGGATATCTAGCCTCTTTTTCCATCCAATTTGGTCGAAAATTGGAGAAGTTATGACCTCTCCTATTTATTCCATTATTTGCTCCACAAATTGCTCAAAAATCAGCACCGATCTGAAATTTGCACCCCAAAAAGCGTTAATTGGGCAAACATTTTTCCGCACGGCGAGCGAAATTGTAGGACCATTAAAAATTCCTATAACCCTCGTGCATTCATAAAAACTCTTAAGAGTCCTTGGTCACATGCGATGGTTAGGAGGTGGCGGTTAAACTTAATGCTGGCGATTAGGAGTGTTCACATGCATCGCTTGTTTGGCGGTCATGGTGGAGGTTACAATAACTGTTGCGGGTGGCAGTAATGTGTTCACATGGGGGGGTTAATGTTAATGATAATCGGTGGTAGTTAAGGTTTGGGGTCGTGGTTATCCCCTAACCGTGGTCCATGGACTGGGGTCAGGGGTTAACCACGGTCCCCATCACCCAAATGATTGCCACATAAACTTTAAATTGATGCGACTCCCATTATGGTTAAGAACCAACGGTAAGTGATATGGTAAGACTTGGAGTTGTGGGCTGAGAGGTGTTAGTTTCAATTCTTGTGGTCTTCGGCTTGATCATTGAACCAATTTTTGGTGGCCTCCTCGGCTGCCACATGGCGGCCTCCGGTTAGGCCACGTGTTAGCTCGTGGTTGGCCACCTCACCATCCAATAAAAAAAATCAACAATTACAACCAATTAGAGGTGCCACTTGGCATAATTTGATTCGCCAAGAGAATATTAACCAGCCAACTACCACATAACCCTACCTAGTCAGCGCCACATCAACAATACAGATTGCTGACTAGACTGTCCTTTTTTTTTAAGTTCCCCTATTTGAAAAAGTGAACAGAACGTGTTTCTAGGAGAAAATAATGTCCATTCTCATGAAACGAGTTGCGCCAGATTCAGGATGATGAGCACTACGTGGTTATTTAGGTTTCACACCATTTTGACAACTTTGATTTTTGGAAAAATTTTGAGCGCCTGATCACTCTTCCCCACTGAAAAACTTTTGGTCTCCAAAAGTTTACTTTCAATTGTTCATCATTTGAAGGTACATTTCCTTCATTTTTCCAAACTCAATCCAATTGATGTTTGTAGTGCCCTGACTTGTACTTGTCTTGGCTCTTTCTCAAGCTGAACGTGAAATATAAATTAACCAAAGAATTCAAGTTTGATGTTCTTCTCGGCTTGACCATGTTGCTATGGCCATACACAGCAACATCCTTCCCAAGAAGAGTACCAAGGTGCTCATCTAAAAAATCCTTATCAAGAATAAGATCCTAAAAGACTTTGACAAATGAACCAAAACAAGCTTCACATAGTGAATACTTGTATAACTTGAGTGCTTAATACATTTGTAACATACTAAATGTGTTGCAACTTCTTATACTTAAACTACAAATAGAAATGTATTTTACAAAATGGAATAACTTGAATCCCAAATTTTCCATTCAAATTGACTATCAACAAGCCAAACTAGCATAATAATGCTCAAAGAAAACACGATTGCATATAACTGATTTATTTATGAACATCACTTTTACAAGTTACCCAACTATGGGGATATGCAACTAGTGAAAAACAAATATTTACAAACTTTAACTGGACAAATAGTCCACGAATTTCTTACCAAACCAGGTAAATGAACCCTCTATTTTAACTTTTTCTTCTTCTAAAGTTGCTTCAAGGATGGTCGAATCTTGCGCCACTTTTTCTTTTGTCACTTCCTCTTCTGGTGCTTGCATATTTTGCTTGCCCTTACCAAGATGAAGTATGGAAACAATTTCCAACACTTCTCAACCCAATGCCCACTGATATTGCAGTGAGTGCAAAAGTTCTTTTGAGCTTCCCTTAGCTCACATGCCTTTAACCTTGGATGAAATTTTCTCTTTTCGGTCTCAATTCCATTAGACATAAACATCTTCTTGATGATTGATTTTATTTTATAGCACTTATCTACATAATGGTTAGATGAAAGCAAAAAGGTGCATGGAAACACATTCCTCAACATGTTATTCAAATCAACATGTTGTTTTCCATTATGAAAAGCATTTGAATTAACATGATGATTATACCTCTTTTTGTTGTCCTTGACTTACGCTTCTTGCGTGAGGAACTTGCATGGCAAGAAGAAGTTAACTTTGTTTCTTTCTCAACTTCTTCATCTCTCTTTGAAGATGTTTTTCACTTCAAGTCCTCTGTTAGGTCCCTATACTACTAGTGTAACCCCTTGTTTTTATTAGTGCAACCCCCTTATTGTATTATTATGCCCATATAGTCCCCATGTTGTTATTATTATGCCACATAGAAGCCCACTATTGTTATTGTTGTTATCCTACAATATTATTGTTATGTATGCTCTGATTGTATTAGGACCCTTAGACTCCTATATATATAAAGGAGGTCTTTTCATTTGTATCATCCAAGAATTGTTCATTTGTGTAATATAAAGGAGGTTGCCCCCTCAAAGAGGCCAATTTTTAGGTCGTTGATCTATCTTTTCTATCTTTTTGTGAGATGGTTTCATAACATTTGGTATTAGAGCGATTTTTTCTCATAAACAACTTGTCTCTTGGTCAATTTTCACGGATGAAATGATACCACATTATGAGACTACAAAGAGAAACACCTTCTTTAGCCAATTGATAAATCTGAAACAAAAGTGTTCAATGACAGAGCACATTAAGGACTTCCAAAAATTGAATATAAGGGTAAACAATATTCCAGAGAAGCATAGGATTGAAGTCTTCATAGGGACTCTAAATGATAACATCCAACATGAGGTTTTCCTTTGGAAACTTGATTCATTAGAGAAGGCATACAGGTTGGAAAGAAAAATTGAAAGCAAAATTATGGCAACAAGGAAGCCTACTTCTCATAAACATAAATATGGAAGTATTGTTGCTCCAAGCCTTTCACCACCTACAAGGTTGACACTACAACAATTGGAAGAAAAAAGAGAAAAAGGGCCTTGTTACAATTGCGATAGAAAATAAACTAAAGGTCAGAAGTGTGCTTAGAAGAAATTAATTTACATACATGGGGAAGAGGAGCAAGAAAAGGAACAAGAAACATCAAAAGAAGAGGATATACACCAGAAATCAATCCCAGAGAAAGAAGAAATGAATATGACCATATCTTGTAATGCATTGACAGGAATTACCACTCCTCAAACTCTCAATATAAAAGGGCATATCAAGAAGAGAAAGCTAATAGTGTTGATTGATTTAGGTAGTACCCATAATTTTATTCATTGTAAGATAGCCAAGGAATTGAATTGCTTCCTATATCTAACACTAGAGTGTCAAGAAATGGTTGCAAATGGAGGAACCATAAATTTCTCTGGAAAGTGCCATAATATCAAGCTATCCATGGGAGAATATGTCTTGAATATTCTAATGCTTTCCATTCCAATGGGTGGTGTAGATGTTTTACTAGGAGTCTAATGGCTACAATCTTTGGGTGTGATAGCTTTTAATTTTCAAGAACTTTTCTTGAAATTTTCTTGGGATGGAAAGGAAGTTGAATTAAGGGGTATCGTAGGGAAACATGGAAAGATAATCAGTTCTAACAACATGACAAAGCTTCTAAATAAATAACAACGGGGCATAATTGGAAAATTATGTTCACTAGAGGTTCCCACATCAAAATCATCTATTTCTCCATATCTCCAAAACGTTTTGGACAATCATTCCAAAGTATTTGAGACTCCCAAAGGCATCCCACCTATTTGTGATCATGATCATTCTATTCATTTTATTCCAAGAAGTGTTCCCCCAAACATCAGGCCTTACAGATATCCATATGCCCAAAAGAGTGAAATTGAACGTATGGTTGCAGAAATGCTAGAGGTTGGTATAATTCAACCTAGTCAAAGTTATTTCTTTGTTCCAGTGGTATTGGTACACAAGAAGGATGGATCACGGTGCATGTGTCTAGATTATAGGGATCTCAAAAAGCTTACTATTAAAGATAAATTTCCCATTCTTATCATTGATGAATTATTGGATGAATTACATGGAGAAATTTACTTCATCAAGTTGGATCTTCATCCAAGATATCATCTAATCATAATGAAGACTGAAGAGATTCCAAAAACAATATTTAGAACTCATGAGGTTCATTATGAATTTTTGGTCATGGCTTTTGGCCTTACCAATGCACCTTCTACATTTCAAGGTTTGATGAATTCCATTTTCAAACCCTTAGAAAATTTGTGTCAGTATTTTTTGATAATATACTAATCTACAAAAAGTCTTGGAAGGATCATGTTCAACATGTTGATAGGGTGCTAAAACTATTGGAGGAGAAAATATTATATGAAAAAAGCTCCAAATGCTTCTTTGGAATACAAGAGGTGGAATATTTGGGTGCTCAGTTAGCTCATAGATCATCTTATCATCTTCAATCTGATGGGAAAACTGAGATAGTGAACAAATGTTTGGAAGGATATATTTGTTTCTTTGTTTCTGATAAACAGACACAATGGGTCAAGTGGTTGCCTCTAGCTGAATGGTGGTATAACACTTCCTTCCATACTACAACAAAAATGACCCCATTTTTGGCACTTTGAGGATATCATCCATTGTCCATCACATCGTCTTTAAAATAAAATTCTAAGGTTCAAGCAGTGGAAGATCACATCGAGCATCAACAACAAGTTCTCAAACCCTTAAAGGATGACCTCACTTTGGCACAAAATAGAATGAAACAACAGGGAGATCAACATCATAATGAAAGAAGTTTGTTGGGTTGTGTTATATTCTTTCCACATAGTTAACAGGGGGTTGCGCCCTGGAAAATTTTGGTTTTGGACCCTATGTTAGGTTGGGCGGACCCACCTATGGCTTTGTGCATGATTTTCACACATGTTTTTTGGACACCATGGTTTTCGGTCCATGGTATTGGATGCGATGGTTTTTTGGTCCATGGTATTGGACATGATGGTTTTCGGTCCATGGTATTGGATGCTTCGACATGTATAAATATGTAATGTAACATTGAAAGGAATATAATGAAAAATCAAGCTGGTAGTCCTGGTTTTGGGATCCAGGGGAAAATATTTGTGCATATGTGTTTTTTATGTGTTATGCTCTCGCATTGTTTATTTTTTCTGTGATTTAGAATTCGTATGCAGATAATTTTTGTACGTTGTTAAAACCTACATTTGGTATCGGAGTTGTTTTGGCTTCAAGGGGACGCCTTTATTGCTGAGGGGTTTTGCTCGGGCTTGTGGTAGACCCTGTTCAGTGGGAGATCTGCGATATCGATTCTGGTGGTGAAAGAAGATGGTGAGCAGTGGAAAGATAGAGATTGAGAATTTCAATGGTCAGAGTTTTGAGTTGTGGAAACTCAAGATGGAGGATCTGTTGGTGGATAAAGATCAGTGGATCGCAGTAGATCCAGGTACTAAACCAACGAGCGAGACTGATGAAGAATGGAAGAATTTGGATCGGAAGGCAAAGAGCACAATACGATTGTGTGTCTCAGATTTAGTATTGTTGAATGTATCAGGGGAAGCTACGGCGAAAGCTCTGTGGGACAAGTTAGGGACTTTGTACCAGTCTAAGTCTCTAGTGAATAAACTATTCCTGCGAAAAAAATTGTATAACTTGAGGATGAAAGATGGAGACTCGGTGACAGAGCATATGAATGCATTTAATACTGTGGTAAGTCAGTTATCATCTGTTGATATTAAAATTTTAGATGAAGATAAGTGCATCAGTCTGTTGT
>APFE030459664.1:0-10202 GCA_000404065.3 Pinus taeda | reverse complement strand
CATAAATAAATGGAAAAACCCATCTTTTTTATATAAATAAATAAATAAAATGAAAACCCCCTGGATGTCAATAACTCAATCGCTGGAACCAACAATCCACTTATATTTTATTGAACACAGGCTTTGGGAATGGCAACTTATCTTTTTGTTGGACAAGGCATTGACAATTGCTGGAACCAACAATCCACATATATTTTATTGAACACAGGCAATGGGAATGGCAACTTATCTTTTTGTTGGACAAGGCATTGGGAGTCTGCAGTGGCTTTGCTTGGTCTTGGACCTAAATTAATGGTAAGCGATATTTATCAGAATATTAAATGTTGTTGGGCTGTATATACTTATTATTAGAATATAACTATAATTATATATAGCTAAACCACATTTAATATGATAAATAAATTCGGAGTCGTCTAATGAAGCGGAGGAATTGCTTGGACCGGTAAAAGTGGGTGGAATCTGGGTAAAAAAAATTCAAAAATTCTTGTAGATGCAGTGTTTGAATCATGTTTTTGATGGTGGAAATGGATTCAGCGCCATCAAAACGTTTAAGACACCTAAAATTTTGAAATTTAACAACTATAGCTTGGATTTACCAAAATTTTTGTCAGATTTTCAAATTTCCATAACTTTCTCCTTTTTTTCCAGAGAAAAAAAAAACAGCATAGCTTTATATTAAGAGTATATAAAGATCTTCAATACATAATTCAAGATGACTGATTTGGCATGGATATGCCCATACCTCTTCATAATAATGCAGACAGATTCTCATACAGGCAGATAATGTCTTTCATCCTTAGCAGAAAACATAATGTCAAACCAGTTCAGAAATGCACATGAAAGAGGACAGAGACAATATATAATGCATCTCCAGGATCAGTTGATCAAGGAGCTTGATGGAGATGTGTCAAAACTTTACAAGGCTGTAGCAAAAAGAAGACTTCATTCAAAAACATATAAGGAGGGGGCAGCTAAGCCCTGCCTATATGAGGAGGATCCAAAACAAATCGTTGGAGACAATACTGAAAAGCAGAAACCTCATGCAGAATCACAACTCGCGGCATCAGATGGGATCACATGTTGATGTAGTAAAATATTAATGATAGGAATCATAGCAAGTCAAGATACACTCAAGAATAGCCTCGAGAGGTTCCTTGGAGTCTTGGAAAATGTGCACATTCCTCCAGTTCCACAGATACCAGCAAGTGATAATGAACAGCAATCTCCAAAAGAAAGATTGTCTACTCCAACAGAGATCACCTCCTTACACCAAACCAATAAACTCTGCCCAAATTAACCATGGCCTCTGACGGACTTTCCAGCTTTCTCTTCTCGGGTAAGACACCCGGACATTTCACGCTTACACATGCACTTTTTCTGCCAACCAGTTGCTTGTATCGTGCAAAACAAATCCGTGCGTTTCCGATTGATCCAATGGTTTTTGCTTTTTGAGTCCACAGATTGACTGGAAGCATCCCCAAAACCCGGCACTTGAGAACGGTGGGCATCCGGCATCTCGCTGGACTGAATGATGTCCGCGGAGGGTGTTTTCGTTTAACATGTTTATCGATTTCGGCGTTGTTGATTGAGGTTGGTGTTTTCGTTTAACATGTTTATCGATTTCGGCGGTGTTGAATGAGGTTATAAATTTTTGGGGAAAGTTGAAATTTTTTTTTAATCTGATTACAAAGTTTTTTGAATTGTTTTTATGATGGAAATGAATTTAGCACTATCAAAAAAAATTGCACATTCAAAATTGAGTTTTTAAATTATTTTTTATGGTGGAAATAGATTTAACACCGTCAAAAAAAAAATTTGGACATCTAAAATTTGACAACTATAATCTAAATTTCCCAAAATTTCTATAAAATTTAACCAAAAACCATACCAAAATTTCTGCTATTTTGTAAACAAATTTATAACCTCAATATATTACTTATATTACTATGTTGATTTCCATACTCTACTGCTCTTCAACCCTGCAGTCAAATGCATTTAATGTCTGCCACTAGTTTCGAAGTATTAGAAACATGCAAGAACTGCATCATTTAAGGAAACCCTTTCCACTGTGTTTTCTGCTCTACTGGTCTTCAACCCTGCAGTCAAATGCATTTAATGTCTGCCACTAGTTTCGAGGTATTAGAAACATATCTACCAGGTGCAGAATCTTGAAAGGCTTACTGAAACCTTTAGTTACTAAACTGCCAATATCGCTGTATCAAATTAACACTATATTGTCAATATCATTGTATTAAGTTAGGTTAGGCCTGTGTTTAATGAAATTTATTTCAACAATTCTCTAATATAAATTTGAATTGGGAAAATCTATATAAAAAATTCATCAAAATACAAGAGTAACTAACTATGATATCTACTAATTTTCTGAGACATTTATTTTAGTACCTGATTTATTCAAACCCAATTACGCTTCCACTTTCATATATTTAACTGATGCATTACAAAACAGTAAGGAAAAAAAAAAAAAGCATAATAAAAATATTAATGAATTATAGTTATTTAATTTGGGTTTATCACAAGCTTGATAATGTTATTAATAAATTATAGTTATTAAAATTGGATTTATTAGAAACCTCATAATATTAGTGTATGTAAAATTTTTATAATCAAAGTATATTGGGATGAGTTTCATTGATGGAAAATGTGTTATCTTTTAGCTAAAAGTTACTCTTTTTCTATTTTTAAATCTAATCTTTCTTTACTTTCTAAAACCATAAATTTTATGAAACTTTAATTAAATGTCAAATTCTCTTTCCATCTTTTTAGCTAGTCTTTGCATGATTGCATTCTAGTTCAATATGGTAGAGATTTTGTAATTTTTAACATTTTGACTTAATCAAAAATAAAATAAAATAGAATTTAAAATTTAAAAATTTCCACCCTAGTATGGTAGAAATCTTGTAATGTCTTATTTAACATCTTTTTACTCCAATTTATGGTTTTTTCATGGTCTTCATAACCCATGGTATTATTCTCTAGAGTGACCTATTTAAAAACTAATAATTAAACTAGCCTAACTAAGAATAAAATCTATTTTCACTCTAAAAAAATTTTCACCTTTAAAAAAAGATTTATTTAATTTCTCTAGACACTTATAAATCTGAAATTAAAATAAATCTAAATTAATTTCTAAAAACATAAATTTAAAACTTTAATTAAATATATTAAACTTCAATTAATTTTACACCTTAAATTTCAAAATATACCATAAAAGAGAAAGTAAAGTGAATGACGTAAACTATAAATCAATAGCAAACCAATAATTAAGATTCGAACTTCAAATCAAAACAAACTCTACGCAATAAATTCACCGCGAAAACATGATAATAAGATTTGAATTCTATGTTATGCTTTAAAAGACCAATTCAACACGGTAGCTTTGGGATCCTCTACTCCCCTACTCATAATTGAAGCAATGCACACATCCTAGAGACAACTAATCTTATCAAGAATTCATAAATCTCAGGAGCCATGTACTGATTAGTTGGAATTAGATAAATTTAATATATGTGATTAATAATGAATATGATAAGTTTCTGGGTTTAGAAGAAAACAAAAAAATTCAAAGGAAAATTATAATAAATAAAAAATGAAAGTTGAATTACAACGATTGTCTTGAAAATTATAATATTTTAAAAGGATTTTGTAAATTACTTTAAAAAAAAATTGAAAACTAAAAAATTAAAATAGAATAGTTATGTATTTTTTTACTTGATTGAAATATTAAACACTTAATAACTCAGATGGCACATAGCATTAAGTGTATGTTTTTTCTTTACACACTTGACCCTGAGGATGTTACTATAGGAAATGTGTGTACACAGTCATAGGTGCATCGATTATAGGGGATGATGTGATAGATAATCTTGTAATTTTCACTTAAAGGAGTAGTCATAGCTAGGAGTGGAGGTGCTTCGGTGAGTGACCCTCACAACATAAATATGCTCTACTTTGTCTCTTTCACTTGGGTGTTCTATATCCCCATGAAAAAATGCACACCCAAATAGCTAAAAAATCATGGACCAATTATTCATGTTGTTATCTTTGTGACCCAAAGAAGCACCTAGACATGCAATTAATGGCACATTAATTCTTGGCATTGGCATGAATATAGATGGTATACAATGATAACATGGGTTCATTCCTTATTATTCTCTATATTATCCAATGATGGAATCCTTCAATGGAACTGTAAGTCCTCTAGAGAGATATATTTTGGCTAATCAATACTTTGAACAAATAACCACAACATAGATGTGATATCTACTAGATAGCATCTTGTGTTTATAGCATCTTGTGTTTATACTGGATTTAATTGGGCCAATATATGTCCTTTTACAAAAACTTCCAAAAGGATAATTTGAGAAGTTCTAACAATATAAGAAAAAAATAAAACCATTCATGACATAGATTGATCCCCTACCCCTCTTCTTTAACCTCTTACAACCAAAAATGACTTCATGTAGTAGTTGAGCCACCTCATCCATGGATAGGATCTAACAAATATGTGATCGAGGAAAACATACTATAGAAAGCTCTACCTATGGCACCATAGTTTTATGTTGGGAACAAATAAGGTGTTTCTCCTTGCTGAAAACATAGCATTTATACCTTTCCTCCCAAACACATAATTACACCCCTTCCATGTGGGTTAAAGGTGGAAAAACAAAGATGGTTTTTCATTTAGATGACAAATGCGAATCCATCCTTACCAATCTTTCTTGGATATGAATATACTAATCCATAATAGATGCCATATAGTATTCGATATGTGATTTCTTTCTACAAACTTGTTTTATTGTGAGCCCAAGTCCAATCCAATATAGTAAAGTTCAGGTAGTCATAATAGAATGGGGATGGTGGACACATAATATACTAAGTGAGCTCTTGTTCCTAGCAGTCTCTTTGTTTTTGTTTTAACTATACTCCAAAATGCTACATGAACAGCTTTTCTTATTCATGTTTTATTTTGGTTGTTGTTGTTTAATTGTTGTTTATATGGTTGTGCAAAGTTGATGTCCAAAATCGGGGACTTGGTTCCTAAATTCGTTGTAAAGCCATGGAATGATAGATGGTTCAAGGTAATCATAGAAAATATCAACTTCCAATTGGGTAAAACATGAACATTTTTTATTTACACATATTCATGGATCTCTTTATTCGAATAACTTTATTGACAAACTAAAAATTCAGCATGTTCATGTCGATTTGTAATTACTTGTACATGAGATGTATGCTTGTCAACTTATCTAATTGCTTAAAGGATTCAAAAATAAATTATCAACCAAGATGTTCATAAACTTTGAGATACTACATTGTATGTGCAAAGGTCAGCCTACTAATGGATTGCTATCCTAACACTATGAAAAGAAATGGCATGGTAAAACAAACCAACTGAAAGTAGACTCATAGGGGACCCATTGCTTGGATGATAGAACAGGGAAAATTTTAGGGGCTAATATTAGCAGCTAGGCTAATTTTCCATGCTTCTCGAAAAAAGAAAGATTCATGAATTTCCATTTTTTATAAAAATGATTCACCCAAATGTTATAGTATAACATTATTTTACCTTAAAAATTGTCAAAGTTTTATAGATATCTTACACAACCATTAGAAATTTGAATGTTTTTACAAAAACATTGTCAAGCAGTTTGCATTTTACATATTAGGGACTAATAAGATTCTCTAAGGTTTTTAAAATTTAAGATAAATTTTCATCCTTAAAATTTTACATGCAATAGACTTAAGGAAGATGGTTATAGAGATTTCATAAGATAATCTTATCACATATGAAAACTATTGCATTCATATCTCATTCAAGCGAACTCAAACTAAGTCTCATATTTAGGCTCTCAATGAGGAAAAAACGACAATTAAAGGAAAAGGAGAATGAAGGATTTCTAAGTCAACTAAAGCCACAGGGGTTGCCTACAATGTCCCTAATTAACAAGGCCTTATATGTTACTCTAGCTAGACCAAATGGTCGTTGAAAAACTAGGAGGGATGCAAATATTGACACTACCCTTAGTGTGCTCTCACACTGTGCAAATAAAAAATAAAGTTGAAAAATCAATGAAATTTGTGGAAACACACCACAATACGTAAAGAAACGAGACCTATCTAAATTTACATGAAAGGGAAAGGCTTGGCCAAGGCTCAGTTTCATGGGGCCATACATAGATTCGTCGTAAACATCAATGTTTTTTTTTTACAAATGAAAAAGGATCGCTGCATTTTCCTCTTATCTTATGCACAAAGATCATGGTTTTATAGAAATGTGTGATTTAGAGGAGCAAATAGGTCGATCCAAGGGATCCCCTGTCTCGCTCAATGAATATAAATCAATTCCAATCAAAACTCAGGAATGGAGATGCAAATGGATTGTGTGGTCAATATAGATAATGAACCAATTATGTCCAACTGCAAATCAACAACATATGCAAACTTGGAAACTCAACCATATATAGGCTCATTAGCTACACTTTGTCCCAAACTTGGAGGTATAGTCAATGCATGTTTGACCCACAACCATCTCAATGCACAACGATCCTCGATTTAATATAGTGAACACGAGTATTTTTATGATGCATGCCAGAGAATAACTCATGTTTTCGTTTATATCCAGGAACAGTAGAACCCTCCTGAACTTGGAATTTGGTTACAAGATCCCACGATGGTTACAATATCTACTAAAAACCCTCATTAGTAGTACAAATCCCTAATTAAGTCTATAGTCATGCTTAAAGCATTGGAACAAATATATAATATAGACAATATTACTTTGTAGACTTAATTTGGTAACTTTTCAAGGAAAGAGGCATGAAGGAATGATGTTATTGGTCGAAAATAGTTGTTATAAATAGTCAAAACAGGAAATACTAGCAATAAAACCATGACAATTTCGAGCTTTGACATCTTCCCCACACCGAAGTTCTTACATGACCTCACACAATAAAATAAAACTATTGTCTTGGCAAAATAACGATTGTGCTAAGATCTAAGTGACAAAACACATGGAATTGATCATCGAGATGCTCAATATATTGAGTTAGTGGGTGCTAATGGAAATATTGGCATTGGCCCCAACTTTATTCCTTGTATCCTTCATTTTCTTCTCTGGTATTGTATTGTGAATGACTAGGTAGCAGTTTCTCTCCATTTCCTTGTTAATTTATACATTTTATCATTTTTCACCACCAATTCATCAATCTCTTCTTTTAATTGCAATTTTTATTTTTAAGGATATATATCTCATTCTTGATATAGTGATCTAATAACATGAACTCTTCAATTGTGGCCTCCAATTTTGATATATTCTTATCTTTCTTCTGTAATTCTACAAACGAAGGCCCTGATGGAAAATTTTATGAGGAAATTGGCACAGGTTGTTCATTGTAATTAGTAGTGTCTTCGAACTCAATAGAATTTGATGGTCTAGTAGTGTCTTGGAGATGAACACAAGAAATTGAGGAATTAGAATACCTGGTTCAGGGTCTTTCAGATGAAGAGGGTATGACTTCCTTTTTTTTTCATGTTGGAATGTGGAAGGAACAATGTTGAATGTGGTTTCCTTAGAAGACTCGGGAGGTAGGTTCTACCTTGAAGCTTGAGGATGAGGAGAGGATGAGGGAATTTTTAGGTGCTCTAGAGGGAGCAAAGAAGCTTCCACATTCTGTTGAATTGACCCTCTTTTTTAGGTACTCTTGAGGGGGCAAAGAAGCTTCCTCATTCTACCGAAGTGACCCTCTTTTTATCATACTCTTGGTCACCCTTCTAGTGATAATAGGTTGTTTTATCTCCTTATTAACCCTCCTAAGGTTTTCTTGACATTGATAAATATCAAATATACTATTATCACTCTTATTTATTTCCTCTTGCTTAACCCCCTTCCCACTATCACCTCCTCAACCCATTTCGATGTTGGGTACTTGAGGTGCTTCTCTTTGTAATTGGAATTAGGAATTGAATTTATTTCTAGCAAGGAAATTTTCCCATGTATCCTCCCTTTTTCAGAGCTCTTGTAAAATGAGAATACTTATCAACCCATGGTAATGCAAACTATGATTTACATTTTTAGGGTTTTTATGCACCTTATTTTCCATGCAACCGACACTTTTATGCAAGTAAAAAAGAAAATTAACAAGTTGCCCTACTTCAAAATGAAGCAACAATTTAGTATGGTAAAGGAACATTATTGCATACCTCCCTTCACAAGTAACATCTTTTTGGATAACGAAGATGATGTTCTACCACTTGTCGTTAATCCATGATCTTGGGGCCACCTTTCCTTAGTCGAAATTCAAATCTTTCGAATGTGAGAACCATCTTCACACACCCTTATCAACTTGTTTATTTTTAAACCATCTATCACATGTCTGAGGGAGGGTAGTGGCTCAGACCACTAACTCATCTGAAATGGCCATAACCAAGTCTCCAACATGATAGATTTGACCATCAAAACCTTGTGCAAAATATGAAGCAATTGTGTTATCATACACACAAAATTTACTAATAAACAAAATCCATCTTGCATTCTTATGTATAAAGTTATACGTGTTACACTCAGGATATGCTTCTAAAAGTTTGATGGACAAAGCTATTGTGAATCAAGGTAATACAAAGAGGGGGGTTGACTCAATATTATAAAACAAGTCACAATTACTTAACCAATTAAATACATTCAACAAGATAGCAATGCACCAATCACATAATATATTGAACACAAGATATTTATGTGGAAATCCATAGGGGAGAAAACCACAAATCTTCTTTTAATTATGGTGTAAATGCAAGTCGCGACTTCAATTTACATCAACATTTGTAGGCACCAACCTATAGGAGGCACCAAACCCTTGATATTTATAGGCACCAACCTGAAGGAGACTCCAATCCTCTGAACTGCAAGCACCTACTTGCTATGCACACCATATCTCTTTTTCATCTCATTTTCAAACTCGGATCCATGTCCATTTTAATTAAAATGTTGTTGAACCAATTGTTTCATTCTTAGATTTTTTGCACTATCATCTGCAACAACCTTTCTTCCTTTAATTGAATGATTCAATTCTTTGCACTTCAAATATGCATTCTTCAACCTCACATCAGCTCCAAATCTCACTAATATTCACCCGTAACATATTACACAACACTACTCTACTACTTTATCTTAGATCTGCTTCTCTTCAAGTTTTGTAGTTTGGTTCCCCCTTCTTCTCTTCGTACAAATTGAGCTTTTGTACTTATACTGGTTGATTGTAGCTCTTACTCTTTATTTTTCATGGGAATACCATAGTTTTATGTTTCCTTATTTTCTCTTATAGATGTTTCCATACCAAATTTAATTCATTTTAGCCTCTTTCACTAAATTTTGCATCTGAAACATGCTTTATTCCTTTAACAAAAATTTGGCACTTGAACACAAAATTGTTTGTCTTGTAGCCCCTAGTTGTTAGCTCCCAAGTGCATATGACCATGGCCCGAACAAAGACTTGAGACCAAAGGGAGTTTATCCCTAGACCAATGTTGATTGTTAAATGGTTTACTATCCAACACGTTCTGGAATGCACCAAGTGACCCGATTGAAATCAACAACAGAGATGTCACTTGGGGTGGGGCTTGTCTATTCAATACTTAATGTGGGGGCGGGGAAGGGCGGGGGTCCACAATTTTTCACATATGTGATTTAAATGACCCCCAATTTTTTGGTGCACACCCAATGATCTCATAATCTAATTGAATACGTTGGAGGAGACCTAACTTCAAGGCACCCTTTCCTATCTATGCTTTAACGAGGCGTAGGGATCTAAAGTCTAACCTATGAACTTTCATGTGATGTGGTTTTCTAACTTGGTTTCCATATCACTTGTGTCTTGCACATAGCCATGCAACGTGGTCACCCAACTCAATTTTCATGTCACTTGTGCCCTAGGTGTTTTCGTGCAACATGGTCACCCAACTCAACTGCAATGTCATTTGTTCCAACCAAATGAGACCTACCACATCATCTGTCTACCACGAGTTATGCAACATCACCACCACATTACTACCACTTGTCACTCAAAAATGGGCAACTTTTCCACCCAAAAATTCCAAATCTACCCACCACGTGTCCACTTCATGTGCTACCATGTCATCAACTAATCCACATCATGTCTAATGTGTGCTACCACATCTTGTTGGCCTGC
>APFE030459663.1:46672-62589 GCA_000404065.3 Pinus taeda | reverse complement strand
ATCTTCAAATCCTTGTACACTTGAACATTCTCATTATCAACCTGTGTATGTTCAATTTGTTTTGCTCTGACTTGCAATTTTTTTGCCAAATTAACACTCATAAAATTATGTTTACAACTAGGATTGATAGAAACAATGATCTTCTCTTTCTGAAGCAATCCATGAATCTGTAATAAGGATATACCAGTAGGAATTAACCCCTTATGTGTCTCATTCTCCTTTTTCCTAGCCCGAGACCATTTGTCCAAAAAGACTTTTTCAAATTCAGCATCTGAAATTCTGTTCAACCAATCGTAGTCAAGTAATAATGTCCATTTTTGAGCATCACCTCTCATATTAGACAGCATTTGAAACTTCCAAAAATTATATGTTGTCCCATATGTGGACTTGTATCTGTGTATGAATTCTTCAATAGTAGGACCATCATCTTTTCCTATAAAAAATTCCTCGCTAGAAGCCATGAAGGTTTGAAAAAATTCACTTACTTGGCGAAAATTTGAAAATGTCACAGTTTCGTCAATATTGCTCAGAATTTCTATTATAACCTGTTTTTGGAAATGGAACAACCATTCTGCATCTGCCCATGTGATAGAAATCCTGATTCAGACACTGGAATTTCAGATCTGCGCTGCTACTCTCTCGCCGTCACCCAAAACTTCTGAAAAAAGAACTGATTTTAAATCAGCGATATCTCCCTCATCTGGACTCTGATTCAAATGATTTTTTTTTTTTTGAAATTAGGTGTTTTTCCACAAAGAATCTAGATCTACAGTTAGATTTTGTAGATCTTGCACTAGGACGTCTAGATTTGCGCCGCAAACTCGCTGCCCTGAAAACTTATCTGCAACCCCACTGATTTTTAAATCATCGATATCTCCTTCATCCGGACTCCGATCTGACCGATATTTCTTTTGAAATCGGCTAATTTTTTACAAAGAATACAGATCTGCAATCATATTTTGCAGATCTTGAACCAAAACGTACAGATCTGATCTGCAAACTTGCCGCCCTTGAAATCCTGCAAAAAGTAAAAAAAAATTCTCCACTTTTTTGCCCAAGAAAGTGCTCTGATACCACTTGTTGTAGATCTAACCTGGAAATATATGAAAATATAAATAAACCCAAGAATAACAAGATCTAAATAGATAGAAATGCTTCTTTATTATCAAACCCTTATGGTAGGGAAACACCATACATTCACTCCTTAAGGAAGGAGAATACTCCACAAGCCATATGCCTGTTCATACAAGAAAATAATTCTCTTCATATCTCTCCATGTGGAGTCTCTAGCCTCTATATAGGCCTCATACATAACAAAACCATGCATCATTACATGGTTTCCTCATACCATCAACTAATACCATGGGCCCCTTACATTATTATTAACTACTTGTGGTCCCTTACATGACATGGGTTAACCACCTTATTTATTACTATGGCCCGTCCCATTATTACATTATTACCTTGGGTACCTCCCTCGGTACCGCATATTACCCCCCTAGGTATATAACAGGAGCCAAGAACTATCAGTGGAATGAGACTAGTCAAAAACCCAGAGCTGACTCACACCTCTAAAAATATTTATATATGGATCCCTCATCCCAGAGATCCAGAGGTTGGGGGCTGGAATCTTGTATCTTGTAAGGAAGTGATGTTGGTTTCCTAGTGTAACATCATAGTGTTGGGTGATCTAAGCTTTTCATGAGGTGAAGAAGGGCTTTCATGCTGAGAGGATGACGCTGAGTCAGAACAATTGGTTGTAGTCCTCTTCGCTATTCTTGATATTAATAAAGCTATTCAAGTTTTCCTCCACATTCTTGTATGTCTGATGATATATGCATTTGTGTGGCCAATACATATCTGGTCCTATATTGCTTATGATTGTAGATCTTTTTCCTTTGATAGTGTTATGCTGCTTTGATTCCACAGGTGCTCTTTGAAGTTGGGTAGACGAAAGAGGAGTGACAAAGATCTGTCAGAAGGGAGAGGAACTAAGCAAGGAACCAAGCGCAAGCCTGAGGTTGGTGTCCTTTTTTCCCCTCTTATATACTTCTCATAAATGAAAGTGAAAGTAGTTTTAGTTTGATTGTTCTTAGTGGGACTAGCAACTCCGAGTGGACACTAGATTTCCCGATAACACAGAATCTGGGTTCATTGGTTGAGAACTGGTTGGCAATTTCCATAATCATTGGCATGCCTTGCTATGGGAGTGAGTGGAAGGCTTTGGTCGCATGCATTCCTTTTCATGGGAGTGAGCGAGGCGCTATGACCATAAAAATATAAGTTGTCTAAAGGATTAAGCACTTGGAAGGGTTGGTTACCTATTAAAGGTTTTGTAGCATGTGTAAAAGATGAAAAAAAAAATTTGTCAGATCCACTTCCTTAACTATACATGGGAATTTGAATCATATCATGGTATCCTCTCGTCACATTTTTACTCCATCGAACTCATTAACTTGGGTAAATGTGGGAGGAGGGTGTTACATAGTGGTATCAGAGCATGGTTCATCCCTTGGACTAGATAGGAAGTGTGTTGGTCATGAATTCATGTTGGTTGTATATATGTGTTCTCAATGCTATGCATGATGGTGGCCATGGTTGAAATGGTGTCTCCATGTGAAAGTGGATAGTGTGTTGTTTGATGTTGTCATCATGAGTATATGTCGATTATGATTTGGTTATGCATGTAAGTTCTTATATATTGTTATGCATACATTGATATGGTTATAGATGGCATGCATGAAGTAATGGTATGTGGTTGGCATGATCAAGCATTGACAACTCGATAATGCTTAAAATGATGTTATATGTTGATGTGATTATGATCATACATGTAGCGTGCTAATATAGTTGATCTTACAGATGAGATATCATCCCTTCAGTTGTATTAAGGTATGTTGATTATGTTATGTTTTGGTTTTAGCTGACATGGTGTAATTGCAGAAAAGAGATCAAAGATGACTAGCAAGATGGTAGACTACAATTCACAAGATTCTCCCAATGGGTCAGATGAGCAGTGTGGTGGTGGGAATTATTCTGACTTAGCAAACACATTAAGAACCCTAAAGGCAAAAATAAGGAGTTCCAAAGCAAACAATGATAGGATAATTGAGGCACAAGAGAAACAAGAAGAATTTGATGCAGTAATCCTTCAAAGTTTGTCAAAATTGTACATACAGGGACCACTTTGGATCAGCCATGGGTAGGAGGATAGGAAAAATAGGGCATATGGTAGTAGATCTCATTGTGGGAACCGATCAGATAGAGATGCAATGATCAAAGATGACAAACTCTTGGATACTCGAGATAGGAGAAGTGATGGACACAGGTTTTATTCTAGTTTTGGTTTTGACAAGAACCATGATTGGTATCATTATCATCCTTACAGGGGGAGTGACAGGGGATATTTTCTATTTGAGATCAAAAAAGCAAAGCCACCTACCTCTGATGGAGATTTGAAGAAGCCGGAGGATGCAAATGCATGGATACTTTAAATGAAGACGTTCTTTTAGCTACATCATCACAAAGAGAATATAAAGGCTAGTATAGATATCTTCAGCCTCAAAGGGAAATCAGACATCTGTTGGGAAGATGTGAATCAAGTCAGAGAAATAAGGACATAAGACTTGAGTTGGCATGAATTCAAGAGACTTTTTAGAAAGAAGTACTTTTCAGAGAGGTAATAGGACAGAAAAACCAAGGATTTTTATGAGCTAAATATGGTATTGTTGACAGATGAGGAGTACATGAGTAAGTTCCTAGAGTTATTGAGTTACGTACCATATCTTAAGGATGAAAATGCCAAAGTTCATAGATTTGTCAATGGATTTTCATTAGCATTTAGAGATCAAATTGAGTATGATGGGCCACGGTCACTTGAGAAAGTTATTGGGAAATCGAAGCATTGTTATGAGTATTCAAAGCACAAGACATAATCTCAGCAAGGTTGGAAATGAAAAGACAAAGCTAAAGGTAAATGGTAGATGAAAATTACAAGGCCTTAGGATGCAGGTGAGGAACAAAATGTTGCACTTTACAAGAAGTTTAATGGGTCACGACATGGAGAAAAATAGAATAAAGGTGATGGTACAAGATGATTTTAGGGTTGGACATATGGTAAGGATCATCTTAAGAGGGATTGTTCGCAAAATCAAGGTGGTAGGCCTCAAATTTATAGTGCAAAAGAAGCATAGACAATTGGGGATATTGGGCAAAGAATTCCATGGATTTATGCAACATTGGATAACAAGAAAGAAAATCACCAGGAAATTGTTATCAAGATGGATGGTAAGATTTGTGATCAAGTTATTTCAATTTTCATTGACCATGGATCTAATTATAGTTATGTTAGTCTGGACTTGGTGGATATGTGTTGTTTGAATAAAGAAGTGCACGTAGAATCCTAGTTAGTGCAGTTGGATACATGCACAAAGAAGAGAGTGTATCACTGGGTAAGGGCTTGTGCATTCAAGTTGAACTCTATTCCTAGCTCAACACATTTGAATGCATTCCCATTGGGATGATATAGTATGCTTTTGGGTATGGACTAGTTTTATCTGAAGAGGACCAAAGTGGATTGTTATGACAAGGCCATTGAGTGTTTGGATGACAATGGAGAATAGAGAACCTTGTAGGGTAAGAAGAAGAAAACATCAGTTAGAATGGTGAAAGCTATGTAGGGAAAAGTGTAGTCACAGAAAAGGGTGTTTGTTATTTGCAATGAATATTTCTAGTGATAAAGGTAAGGATGTTGAGGATGCAAAGGTGTTGAGTAGGTAATCGATATTGTAGTAGTTTCATTTTGTGTTTCTAGTAGATATTTTAGAGTTATCGGGTCACAGAGAAGTGGAATTTTCCATTTAGTTCGTACCAAGGGAAACACAAACATTAAAGGTACGATACAGGATGAGCATACCAAACTTAGTAGATCTTAAATTAGAGTTGAAGAAATGGTTGAGAAGGGATACATTAGGCCAAGTGTATCACCTTGGGGTGCACCGATATTGTTTGTGAAGCAAAAGAATGGTACTCTTAGGCTATGCATTGATTACAGGAAGTTGAATAAGGTAACCATCAAGAAAATGTATCCATTTCCAAGGATATATGATTTGTTTGATCAATTGAAGGGAGAAGCAATGTTCTCAAAGATTTATCTGAGATCAGGATATCATCAGGTATGCATCAAGGAATAGGACATATACAAGACAACTTTCAGGACTAGGTATGGGCATTCTGAGTTTTTTGCAGTTCCATTTGGTTTGAATAATGCTCTAGATACATTCATGTGCTAGATGAATAGTGTATTGTGTCCTTATCTAAACAAATTTGTTATTGTGCTCATTGATGACATCTTGATATATTCTAAAAATAAGGAAGAACATGTCGAACACTTAGCAACAGTATTGAGATTTTTGAGAGAGCATCAGTTGTAGGCTAAGCTTAGTAAATGTAGTTTCTTTTAGATAGAGGTACATTACTTGGGACATGTTGTTTCTAAGGAAGGCATAAAAGTGGATCCAAAGAAGATAAAGGCTATCATGGAGTGGGAAACTCCTAGAAATGTAGAAGAGGTAAGATGATTTATGGGGTTAGCAGGTTATTATAGGAGGTTCATCAACAACCTCTCTTGAATTACGTATCCTATCATGTCACTATAGAGGCAAGGTAAGAAATTTGAATGGACAGAGGAATTTGAAGCCAGTTTTGAGCAATTGAAGCGGTTGTTGACAAATGATCCAATTTAAAGATTGAATTTCCAGACAAAGATTTTGTGGTGTGTATAGATGCTTGCAAGAGAGGAATTGGATGAATCCTTATGTAGGAAGGAAATGTAGTTTGTTATGATTTGGAAAAACTAAATGAGCATGAGTAGAATTATCTGACATGTGATCTTGAGTTGTCAGTGATCATCCATGCATTAAAGATGTGGAGACACTATCTTCTTGGCAAAAGATTTGTACTGATGAGTGATCACAGTGTATTGAGGTATCTATTTGACCAACCAAATATGAGTTTTAGACAAGCTAGATGGTTAGCCATGATTAGTGAGTTCGATTTCGAGCTCAAGTACTTCAAGAGTAAGGAGAAGAAGGTAGTAGACACTCTTAGCAAGTGTGAGAAAATTAGAAAGGAAAACATATTTTCTTTATATTGATAATTACTTGTGATACCCTTATGTTCTTATTAACTTTCTTATGTTCTTCTTTTACTTTATTTCTTCAAGCCATTAGCAAAATAATAACACAAAGATCACAAACACCAGATGTAGGAGAACAACCAGGGAAAAACCCCTATCTAGGGGAAAACCCAGTCAAAATATATTCCTTTAATAGTTTCACAAGATGATCCTAGACTCCTTGACCAAGACTCAGAATTCCACTAATAAACAATTCAACCCTTCCTTTCTTCTCCAGATGATAACCTTCCAGTAACAACTTCGACCTAGCACTTCAATCTTGTAGTAGTATAGTTTCAAATTCCCCAACAATTGAACTTCGACCCAAGAGTAACTTAAACCCAATAGTTAATTTGAATTAGTAGCAAATTTAACCCAACAGTAACTTCAACCTTCCCAGTAGCGTAATTTTGACCCAGTAAATCCACACGTGTGAGAGAGAGAAAACCCAAAAAACTTCAATTTTCTTTCTCTAGCAAATCTCCTCCTTCTTCTGCAACTTCACACCTTTTATTTTTCCTCTTCTTGGATATCAAACTTGTGTGAGAGTCTGCTCCAAATGAATCATAATTATTGTATATATCCTTTTCTGGAGTTCAAATTACCCTCATGTAGGCCAACTTGATCAAGTAAGGGTTGACTTGGTGTGGAGGTGAAAAATGACTTACTTTACTCAATATTAATTATTTTTACATGCTTCAAAATCCCAAGGAGGGTCTCTTTAAATGGAAAATGAATCTGAAGACTCAGGGAAAAACCTAGAAGTCGTTAATAGGGAATTTGACCTAAAACATGATGATCCAAACATGAAACCCATTCTTTAATAAGTCATAACAATAATAATAATATTTATTTTTCTTTTTTTTGATAAATAAATTTCATTATACAATTATGAAGACCAAACCTAGTTACATTCTTCAAAACTCCCTCTTAACTATGGAGGTATTCATACATACATATATAAGTACATGGAATATCTCAAAATACATGAAGCATGAAGGGTTTAGGAACTCACACTGTTGCAGGCTAGATTCCTTACCAAGGGAATCTATCCAAGTGGGAATAAGATGGACTAAAGCTTTCAGCCTCTCTAGGTACTGTTAGGATTACTTGCTAACCATAAACCAAGGGAAGTAGGTGTGTAATGCAAGGTCAAACCTCTATGACCAACACCACCCTCTCTACTTCAGGAACTAGACATCAACACACAAGTTGGCTAGTTGTCCTTCTATACATACACCATGCCTCAACACATCTAATCTCTCCTGATCAATTGGATCAGTAACATCAAGCATGCTTTCAAAACTTTGAGAGAAATTTGAGAGATTTTCCTATGCAAACACAACCCTAATCACTAACAATATTTCAAATACTCATATGTAAATATAGACCTTCATTGTTTTCAAACTTATTGATGCTTCTTCACAATTTATCATAGTAGGATTTAGAGGTTTCCCAACAAGTCTAGACATAAGTTTCCTCTATCATATAGCTTCATTTCCTACTTCTAATGCAACAAAAACAATTTATAATAGACTGCTTTCCTTATTTCAGCAACACCTCAATATACATTCTCCAATTTCTTCTTCAAGGTGTTCATCATAAATGTAATATTCCCTCCCTTTCAACTTGGGAGATATACTCTTACTATTTTCCTAGCTCCTTCATAACTTAGGGAGATCAGCTTCTTTGTATGACATCAGAGAATATTTCATGGCTTCCATCCTTCTTATCATAGTCATCTTGATCATCATCATTTCAACCAACTCAACTTTACTTATGAATATCTTTAGCATCTTGAAGATTATTCACAACTTAGATAGTAAGTACAACTAGATACATTTACAGAGGCATGAACTTAACTATATTATAATCATATAATAATGGAAGCATTATACTTTAGACATCAAATACCTAAACATAGTTAGGTTCATAATCAACAAGATACACATACTTTTATACTTCAACTACTTGCTAGGGTTTTTTCATAAACGATAGACTTCATCATCAAGACTTCAAGCAACTCAATCAAGATAACAATATTAATTATATCTAGGGTATAAATATTTATTTCATACTCTAATATAATATATTGCAAACCCTACAAGCAATTCAAATAAGTATAGCTCTACAATGCATCCAACAACTTTAGGATTCATATATTAGGCTTCTACTAGGATTTAATGAAAACCATAGATTTCATATTTGAGACACTAAGCCTTAGATGTCAAAAAATAAAATCAATCACAAGACAATCTAAGGTTTCAACAACATGACCAACTTCTACTAGGGTTTTTTGTAAACCCTATTTTTTATCATAACATCATATCCTAGAATTTCAAAACTTTTACGAGGGCTTAGCTGCAAACCCTAGAAGTTATCGACAAATAGGTTAGCACACATATATATCTAGGATAATCATGCAAAATCATATCATAACGTATATTGAACAAACCCAAGACACAAATGTCAATACATTTAAAGTTATACATATAACAATCTTCTTTAGACTAGGGTTCTGATTAGATGAGCATTCATACACCTAGGGTTTCATTCCTAGGAGCTTACTCTTAATATATAAGGGTTTTTACTCATAAACCCTAATTTATAAAAAAATCAATGTATATGAATACATGAACTGAAAGTACTAAGGTTTCCATCACAATACTAAGACTCCAAGCATGACATTATCATCAAAACCCAAAACATCAAAAGAATAGTATTTTTAAGATTTCATTAGTAACCCTTAGTAGACTTAGGGATTTCACATTAGCATTGACATACCCTTAGGTTAGGGTTTTATAGAGGACATATTAGGGTTCCATAAACATGATGATTTTAATGAGGGTAGATTCAATCTAAATATTAATATCCCAAAATAAGAATCTTTAAGACTCAAAGGTCCTAGTAATGTAAAGCAAATTTAAATGAATGTACCTTTATCAAAAAGAGAACAAAACTTAGGAAATAAAAATACCTTTGAGTTGTTTTCTAGGAAAACCTTATAGGACATAAATTCCATAGAGATTCTATTATGATTCTTCTTGTGAGATCTTCTCCATAGCCTTTGAGTATTTTATAAAGATTTCCTAAACGAGGAAAATATGAAAAGAAATGTTATTAGCATCTAATACATACAAATATAGATAAGAGAGGGAAACCAAATATAAAGGGATAATGCAAGAAATAATATACTTATCTTTGGTAAAATGTTGAGGAATCCCTCTTAATCCAATCTTGAGGGATACCTACAACAACTCAAAAATGTTCCTTGAAAGCATGTTAGACCTACAAGTATTAGAAATCAAAACATAAAGGAAAAAAATGCAAAACTTAGAGTAGAAGGATATGTAAGGGGTAGAGTTTCAAAGTGGCCCTAGAAGACAGGTCTTTGATTTTGTATCCCTCCATATTTTTCTTCTTTGGTGAACCTTCATTGGAAATGTTTTCTTGATTGCTAACTCTTGTTTTATTTCTTGGATTCTCGGTACAGTTATTTCTATAGTGACCCATATTGTGACAATTGTAGCATTCAATCTTGGATAGGTATATCTTCTTCCTTGGACCTTTGGAATTCTTGAAGGTTCCTTTATTCTTGTGATGAGTGGAATAGGAATTCAATAATTTATCTTCTTCACTATGTTTGTTTCTTACTAAAGATATTTTGAATTATTCTTAACTACATGCATTCCATAATTTCTCGAATGTAGAAGTATCATTCCAAATCTCTTGAGAAGAATTTATGTTGGATATATATATGGGATGAGGTTGTCGTTTATTCCATCCACTAATAGGCTCATGGTAAATATTTATGTTTCTCTAAAATTTCCTTTCTCTACTTCACTTGATTCATCTGTAGGATTTTTTTCATTGACTGGATATAGGACTTTATTTTTCTTGAGGATGAGATCTATCCTCTTTTTCCATGCCCTGAAATTGGAAGTTCTGTCTAATTTGTTTTCTCCCTTCAATGAATTAGAAATTTTTATTAAAGATGGCAGGCTTGACTTCTTATATGGTACTTTTCCTTTATGACTTCTTCAAACTCCTTATTCTCCTTTTAATATATCTTCAAGCTTCCTTTTTCCTTCTTCTCCACCTTAGATTTGATACCATGTTAGAAAATTAGAAAGGTGTAAAGATTTTCTTTATGTTGACAATTACTTGTGATATTATTAAGTTCTTATTAATTTTCTTATGTTCTTATTTTACTTTATTTCATCAAGCAATTACCAAAAAAATAACACGAAGATCACAAACACCAGATGTATGCAGACGACCAGGGAAACACCCCTATCTAGGGGAAAACCCAGTCAACAACCCTTCCTTTAATAGTTTCACGAGATGATCTAATAATCATTGATCGAGACATAGAATTACTCCAATTGCCAAGTCATCCCTTTTTTTCTTCTTCAAAATATAACTTTCAAGTAACAAATTTGACCTAGCACTTTGATCTTGTAGTGGTAGAATTTCAACATCCCCAATGATTCAAATTCGACCCAGTAGTAACTTCGACCCAACATAACTTTGACCTAGTAGTAACTTTGACCCAATAATAATTTTGATCTAGAAGTAACTTTGACCCAATAGTAACTTCAACCTTCCTAGCAGCATAATTTCAACCCAGTAAATCCACACGTATGAGAGAAAGACAAGCCAAAAAACTTCGATTTTCCTTCTCCAAAAAATATCATCCTTCTTCTGCAACTATGCACTTTTTATTCTTCCTCTTCTTGGATATCGAACTTGTGTGAGAGTGTGCTCGAAATGAATCAAACTTCTTGTATATATACTCTTTTCTAGGGTTCGAATTACCCTCATGTAGGCCCACTTGATCAGGTAAGGGACAACATAGTATGGAGGTTACAATGAGTTATTTTAATCTATATTAATTCTTTTTACATAATTCAGAATCCCAAGGAGGGTATATTTAAATAGAAAATGACTCTAATTGACTCAAGGAAAAACCTAGAAATCATAAATGGGGACTTTGACCTAAAACATGATGACCCAAGCATTAAACCCATGCTTTAATAAGTCATAACAATAACAATAATATTTATTTTTCTTTCTTTTGATAAATACATTTAATTTTACAATTATGAAGACCGAACCTAGTTACACTCTACAATAGCAGGAGAGTACAAGTGAATCATATATCAACTATGAGTTCCTATGGGATAGACTTATATGATCACATCTTATAGGCAAGACAACAACATGATAGGTACATGGATCTTATGCATAGGTTATACTAGGGTACACTTGAGCAGGATGTGGATTATCATATTACAATAGATGGTTTGATTAGATTTAGGTACAAGATATATGTGTCAAATGACAGTGAGCTCAAGAAGACTATTCAAGTCACCTAGGATACTGGAAGACATTGACAACAGTGAAGAAGTTTCATCATTGGCAAAATTTGAAGAAATAAGTGGCATAGTTTGTGGCTAGATGTTTGGATTGTTAGCAAGTAAAAGCCAAATGTAAGCATCCAAGTGGACTACTACAACTGATTTTGGTTCTAGAGTGGAAGTTGGACATCATTTCCATGGATTTCATCACATGTTTGTAGAGGACATCTAGACAACATGATTCCATCATGGTTGTGGTGGACAGGTTGACTAAGGTAGCACACTTCATTCCAATGAATTCTATTTATTAATATAATGATGTGGCATAGGTATTCATCAGATATGAAGTAAGGTTTCATGGTGTTCCAAGAAATATTGTGTCAAATAGGGATGCTAATTTCACTTCCAAGTTTTGGGAGGAGCTGTTTCAATGTTTGCAGACATAGTTGGACTTTAGCACAAATTATCATCTGCAGAAAGATAGACAGACAGAGAAGGTCAACAGGATATTGGAGGGAATGTTGAAGATGTATGTGATTCATCAGCATAGGATATGGGAGGAGTACCTTCCATTGGTTGAGTTTTCTTATCACAATGGGTATCAGGAGTCACTAAGGATGGGTCCATTTGAGTCACTATATGGGTGGAGTTGTAATACTCCCATTACTTGGAGTGATCTCGTGAATAGGGCATTGATAGGACTAAACATGTTGGCAGGGATGGAATAAGAAATGTGTAACAAAATTGGTGAAACGTTCATGTAATAAAAATTAATAAAGGAAAAATATGACCACAATTAAGGGACACTTCTTCCAAGCTAAATGTTGGGCAAAGATATCCTAGTGGGCATCGTTGGATGTGTGTTTTGGCTAAGGAAAATCACAAAGGCTAAGGAAAAGGCATTAACAGGAAAAAAGAGGCATTTTTGGCACATTTATTTATGAAAATAAAGGAAATTAGGAGAAGAGGAAGGTGAAAGGTCACAAGTTTCATGTGAGGAGGAAATTGAAGAAAAATAATGGAAAATGAAGAAAATAGAGGCCTCATTCATAAAAAGGCTTCTAAGGATTAGTTGGAAACCTTTTTTCAGTTCAAGTTTGGAGCTCTCCCATTATTCTCTCTCTCTCACACTCTTGGTCACTTAGAGTTTTATTGGAGCACTCTAGATTTCGAGCAAGGAAGGAAAAATAAGTAAATGGAAAGGAAGGAAAGCAAGGATTAAGGAAGAAGAGTAGGATCAGGCAGCTTCTGCAAATACTTTTAGGTAACCCTTTGCATGTGTGATTTCCTAGATGGTTTCGACATGCATGGATTTTCATGTTGGTGTATGGTTCCCTTGCTATTGGTGGCATGGTTTTTCCCATTATAACAATGGTTTTCAACCTAGCCTTTCCTTTTTCTGGATGCCATGGTATGTTGGGATGTTTATATCAGTTTTGAGCTTTGGTTTTCGGGATGGATTTCGGAATCTGGAACAGAGGTGGTTTGAACATTCATTCCGAAAGGCCTAGGAATCCCTTGACCGATTTTGGTAGGATACAAGTTAAATCTTGAGGGAGGAGTCTTATTTTAGGGCCTAGTGATCTGGGTTTGGATTGCGGTAAATCCTGAGAGGCTGGTCTTAGTTTAGAACCTAGTGATATGGTATTAGATTGCGGTAAATCCTGAGAGACAAGGAGACAAAGAATTCCTGAAGGATAATGATGGATATTAGATGGAATTCTAAATTCGGTTCGCTTGTGATCAGGGCACTAGTTTTGGTGTGATCACAGTTTGATGAGGGTGGAGGTGGTTTAACCTCTAGATTTCCTTGATTGTTCTTGGATTAGTTTTTCTATGAGATCCCACATTCATGCTTGGAATATGGCACATGGGTGATTAGCTGAAAGAGATATTTGGTTAAGCCATGTCTATGGTCAGGTGGTACGTGGAAGTCCTGAACCTAGTTTGATTTTCCTATGACTAATACAATCTAATTTCTCTTAATTTTTCACAGGTTTATATGTGGATTTAATGGTTATCATATCTCTGATATTTATATGGTTTTATGTTGGTTATAGGCATTGTTATATTACTAGTTCATGTCATGGTTATTTCATGTATTTAATTGTAATTGTTAAATGGATGGATGTAAGAACTAATTGATGTTATAATAGTTCATTGGAAAAGGAGGTGATCCTTTTGGTTAAGTTTCATAAATCCTTTCAGCCATTCATGCCTTGTCTTGTATCCTAGAGCTGTTGGTTGCATTGATGCCAAGTGTTTGATAGAATGTTACTCTTGGTTGGGGACGCTCAGGCCTAGTCCCGAGGTTGAATTTTTATTTGTTTATATTTCCATCATGTTTTTGATGGATTTTGGAGGTGTTAACGGTGCTGGACCTACCAAGATGTTAGGGGATCGCCCCTGTAAGAAGTCCCAATTAGACCTCAGACCGTTTGGTGTAGGAGTCCCAGCAGTGGGTCATATGGTAATGCATTGATCGCAATTTTGCATAGAGGCAAGTAATATAACTTTGTTGGTAGCAAGGGTGTGATAGTTGCAGCAAGCCAAGGAAGGTGCATGAGAGGTTATAACACATGGGGGTTGAGATGAGTGTGCCCCTTGGAAACCTATGATAGAACGAAGTTATGAAGGGAACATACAAGCAAAGATACATCACAACATGGAAGGAAAATCAACAATCCAAAGTGATGGTTAAACCAAGAACACATTTTAGAAAGATTCATAAATACATACATAGATAGCTATACATGCATGCGTCAGCAAACCAATACATATGCCATTTACAGTAAAATATATAGAATAGAATACAATAGAACATATGCATGAAACATGTTGGTTGTTGTTATATTAAGAAGTGTAAGTTCCAGTCATACAATACATCCATGTACAACCATTAGTTCTGATAGAAAAACGTTATAACCACAATCGTCGACTCCTCCAAAGACATGTAATAGCTCTGCGTAGTGGAGAAGCCAAGGCTCATTACAATACTGTCAAGGCTCTCTCCAAGATAGTCTTATCGGAAGCTTGGCTAACCAAAAGCCTCTACAATAAGTTATGAGGGACTATTTATAGCAAAGGGTAGGGTGGCCCTTGACATTCCCCTTTGTGATAGTTCAACTACCCTCATGACACTTCATTTACTCTATGATTGTTACATCCAACTATCACAACTTGAATTACACTCGAAAAGACATTACATTACAATGCACATGTACCCATGTGAGAGAAATGACTTGAGAAAGCCATGCTAGACATCACTATGACTTAAACAACCATGGAAGCCCAACTCCTCAACATCCTCATGCTAATCAGTAGTAACATACTGATGCCAAGATTGGTAGTCCGCGATGGTGTCTATGTGCTCCAAGATGACATCTTTCAAGAACCTAACTCTTGCCTCCATAGTATCCGGGTACACTTCTTGGACTCCTCTGTCCAACTCGTCTGTAAGCATCCACATCATTTTCTTCAATGCGGCTGGACCAACACTAGTAGAAAATGATGAAATTAGTGACTAGATGACTAAAAACATTAGCCACGTAGCATTTCCAAGTGAAATACTACCAAAATTGAGCAATATCAACTGACGCTACTAAAAACGACTAACATAAATGACTAATTTAGTCCTGGGTTAAAATATATGACTAGATAATAAGTAATACAACTAAAAATGACTAACATGAATGACTAATTTAGTCTACTGACAAAAATATGACTACCTAGCAAGTAATACAATAATAGAATTTTGTCATTTATCTTAGTTATTTTAATTGTGTCACTTCTCCAATCTAAACTTACAAGTGCTAGGGGATTTAAAGGTTGTTATAGTGTCTGAAAGGTTATAATTCCTTAAACATGTCTTTATTGGATTAGTGGATGATTAAAATTAGGGAGTTGATTAGAATATTCAAGGTTATATCCTTTGAGAACATTCACATGGAATGAAATTCAAGTCATTTGTCAAGTATGCATGCACATAACATCCTTAATATGAACCATCAACTTTAACAACAACCTTGCACTTCCACACATCGTCTAGCAATACTAATGGACAAATACAAGAATTCCAACATCCAACAAGAATGCGTGTAATGAAGAGGAAACAATAATAAACACACATAGAATCTTCAATCCTTGGTTCTAAATATTAATTACACAACCCATGATTCTCAAGTCAATTAAGAAAAATATAGGCTATGGATTATTAATGTGGTAATATGAATGAGAAGGGAAAAAATATTAGCAAATCATCGGCTCCAACTTCACTCTCACCCTCCACATAGCACCAAGCACAAAAATTGTTCCAAAGAGTATACAATACTAAGAAGCAAGATAAAATTTGAGCATGCAAATAATAATAATTACGAACAGTA
>APFE030459663.1:29103-46470 GCA_000404065.3 Pinus taeda | reverse complement strand
TATATAGATATGCCCATTAAAATTCAACTTGAAATACATATCGATTTTAATTCTCTCTCTCTCTCTCTCTAACAATTTTAATTTGTAAATCTAATAGGATATTCATACTCAATGAAAGAATACATTGGATTATAACTTACAAATAAGAATATCTTTTATATCATAGTAATAACTATTTTGAAATTCTTTCCATGATGAATCCATTTAATTTAATAATTTGCGTTATCAATACACCCAATCATTTTTCATTTTAATAATAATGAAATCAATAGATCTTATTGATTTGCATTATATGATTTTTATGAAATCAATAGATCTTATGTAAAAGTGTTTTTGCATTGTATCATTAGTGAAATCAATGAACCTAATTGATTTCCATTACATGATTGTATTTTTTTCTTAAGTGAAAATGTTTTCATTCCATCGAATCATTATTTTACATCAAAATAGGTTCCAATCTTCATGTTATGCCACTATAGAATATAGACCAAACACAAAATTCCATTTTCCTTAAGAGCCACACAAAATTTTTACTAATAGTGTACCAAATGACAAACAATTTTGTCAAAAATACATGGGCTATAGGGATATACTGAAGCAAAAACACAATGTAAGTGGGACTCGATAGTAGATAAGTAGAGAACATAATTAACATGTAATATTTTCTATTTTCTAAGGCTTCCACAAGGATATGATCCCTTTTACTTCCTAGCGAACAACCTAGAGTAGGGAGAAACTCAAAGTGGGATTTAATTTTCCTTAGTTTTTTCTCCATGGAGCACACTAACACGTACAATTCATCAAATTAAAAAATATCTCTTATTAGGTAGTGTTATTTTCCACCACCATGCATTCGAACAGTAATCTGGTGTGCTAGTAAAGATTGACTATGTGTATATAGTGATTAAGAAAACTCTAGGAGTAACCCATTTTTAGAACCCATCTATGCACCTTAGTAAGCACCTCAAAGTTAGTAATGCATTGGATTTCATCTTTGATGTCATGTTTAGCTTGGAAAATTTCCTCTTGAGCACTTCTAGGAGTAAACTCGTGATAATTAGGAGTAACAAAGATTTCAACTCATTCTTGGGTTTTGGGGCTTCAAATGTCCCTATAATAGGAAGTTACATGGTAGACCTATGGTCTTTGTCTCATCATGGTTTCCATATGAGAATGAAACTATAAGAAATCATAAATAAATAGTTTCTAGGAGGGACAATTCCACAAATATAGGCTAGTGGGAAGTGGAAGGTGAAAGTGGTTGGGGTTGATGAGGTTAGACGATGAGATTTTGTGCCTGAAAAGGGGAGAGGAATTCAAATTAAGAAAATCTAAGGAGGATGTAATTAGCTAAAGGCCAAGAAAAAGTGAGGAAAATTCAATTGAAGTAGCTTTTATGGATTGGGGGAAAGGCCTCAACATTGCAAGTTCAGTAAGAAATTATACCACCAAATTTTCTTAGGGTGATGAATCACTATAGGGTGAAAAACATAAAATGATACAAAAATGAATAATGTTTCTTCTAAATACCTATGATCGAGCTCAACAATCCCAAAATATACCAGAAACCCTTACACCAATGTACAATGAACAATTACATACAAACTATTAGCCCGATCATCATGCATAGAGAGATGGCTCAGGTGCCATCATAATTGTTTACCTCCTATAATGACTAATGTGAAAATCTAAAGTAAGCTTACAAACCATGCTAGTATTCTAAGTATAAGAGGAGTTAAAAGACTAATGAACCAATGGAAATATGCCATTAGACAAACATGGGTGACATGGCTAATGGAGTGGTAACATAGTTATGGCACATAGATAAACCAATGCAATTGCATGTGAATTTTAATTCATTGCGGGTAGTGATGGAATGTCTCCCTCCTCTTGTAGGTTGGGGCTGTAGTCTCATCCCCCCACCTATCTCATGCTAGAATACCCATCTAGTGATGCATTATATGATTATTGAAATCAATGCAATTACTTGATTTTTCTTAGGCTTATTTGATACAATGCATATATTTAATGAGTGATAAAATGAATTGTATTTTCACTAACATCAATGCATCTCATTCATTGGTTAAATGGTTTTCATAAAAAAATTATAATAAAATATTAGTATTGCATAAACAAAGTGTTAGTCTTTACTCTAATAGAATATTTATTTATAAAATTATAATATGTATTTCTAAAATTGTTTTTGCCATATATTAGTTTTGAAATGACTTAGTTTTCACTATTTTACTTAATAGTTTTCCCACTATTATTTCTTAAATCAATGCATATAATCATTTTTCATTGTATAATTACTTAAATTAATGCACCAAATCTAATCTATGGATTATTAATGTGGTAATATAGATGATAAAAAGAAAAATATTAACAAATCATAGATTCCAACTTCATTCTCACCTCCCACATAGCACTAACCACACCAATTGTTTTAAAACATCTACAATACCAAGGAAGATGAGCAACAAATACAAACAATAATAGTTACAAATACCAATCCAATCCGATTGTAAACCATAATGGTGATGATTACAACATCAACAACAAAATGTCACTACATAAACATCCACTTATAATTGCAATAGGGAGCCTTGCTACATCATCCCGCAAGTTCATTTCTAGGGAGCATGAGCTCTAGTTTTTGGTGCTAATATGCTTAAATTAAAAGTACATTTCAATAAAATGTTGAATCTTTGCATTGCATTTTTTTTCCAATTAATCACTCTAATGGATAACTATGAAGCTCCTACATTCTTCCCCAGACTAGATTTTGAATCAAAACATTGGTCATTCAATCTTGGCTTTGACCATGATGAAGGAGAATGTGAAAACACAACCATTTCTAACCAATATCATGAAATCAAATACCAGCCAGATATCATTGACATATCAGAATCGATTCGGGAACCTGGGTTTCTAATGACAGGGATTGAGCCTAAGAACTCAACTTTTCCCAAACCAATACATGAAGATCTATAGTGCTACAATGAATATACAATTCCAAGATTCAAAAGACTAAGGTGACGCCCCCTAAGAATGATAATATGATCCTTGTTGATAAATCCAATTGTTAAACACATTAGGTCAAGGGATCATACTCAAAAAACCCCAGATTGATTTCAATGATGATTGAGGATTTTTCCACTGATGACGATTTTTTCAGAGGCTAGTTGAAATTAACCCTCAAGAAAGAGAAATTTTATGTTTTAACTTCTACCTTGAACTCCAACATTGACACAACCACTTAAACCCATATGGAGAATCCCAAAATCCTTGTATGGATAATCACTACAAAGGGCACAAAATGGGTAAGGATTTAATACAAAATTTTCATAATGTGGAGAGGGAAACATAGCACTGCATGTTGATACATTGTTGGTTGCCAAACTTCTATCCATAAATATATGTTGGATAAAACCACGTTTAATCAACTATCAATGTGGACTTCTGGAACCTTTCCTGAACCGCTAGTCACTAAAGTGCATGATGGAGGGACATCTTGGACAACTAGCCAACTTCTTCAGATGGCTTTACCTCCAGAATTGAATTATGAGGAGAATGGACTTCTCACAAGCAAGAGTGAAATACTATTATTCAATGGTAATAAAACATAAATGTTGAGTTCTTTGACTCAATTTTTTGATGCAATTGTTAAGTGCAAAGGTCCAGGAGCGGCAGCGAAGTGCTTGAATTTAGTTGAAGGTTTTTTTATTGAACTTTTATCCTTAGATGGTATCAGTGCAGGTTTGGATGATTTGGTTATAGATAATCTGTGTAGGTTAACCCAATAATGCAATATAAATCAAAGCATAATACTATAACCTACTTCTACTATCAATTTTTACGAAATCTTAAATATCGAGCTGAACAATATAACCAGAGGAAGAAGAAGAATAAATGGCACAATACACATGAAAATACTTTGGGGAAAGCCTTAACTAAAAACCCCACACTATTGTATTATCATACATGGTGGAAATACATAGGAATTATACAAAGCCTTAGCTCTCACAGCTAGCTAGCTCTCAATACAATCCTCACAGATGCTCACAGGCAATCTTGGCTTCTCTCCAGCCTTCCTCCATGCCCTCCAAGCTCCTATTTCCTTGCATTATTCCTTGTGGATGATTTTCCTTTTACCAAGTGGAAAACCTCCTTCAAAACTGTGCAATCATCAAGGATAAATCCTTGACTGCATGCATGAGTTTTCTCCATGAGAAAACACATGCAACTGATAGTGCAATGTCCTTAAACTTTAATCTCAACTAGGTCTTTCTCATAATAGACATGCATGAGTTTCTGATGAGGGAATCATCAGTTAATTGAAGTGGCACTAGTTGAGTGCATTAATGCATCAACTGACTCTTAACTCACTATTAGTTCCTCAAACAATTTGGAACTAATTTAACTGGACTTAACTCAATAAACCGAGTTAACTAATTATAACTCAAATATAACTCAATCTTATCTCCTTAATTTAAGGGATAACTCTTGCATGACTTTATAAAGTCTTCTAACTTGAATTTCTCCACTTAATTTATTTAAAATTAATTAATTAAGTATTTCCAAGTGGCTGTTAGGACTAATTTTGATTTTAATTCACAATTTAATTCAAGGACAAATTAAATTGGAATATTCTTGTTGCCATATTTCAACACTTCCTGTCAACAAGAAAGGGATTATCTGCCACCTCAATCCTATCTCTATGGAACTTGAATTTACACTTTGACAATGACTTTGTCAAAATGTCAGCATCTTGCTCCTTTGTCAAAATATATTGTAGCAACATAATCCTCCCAACATGTTTAAAGCTACAGGCAACAAATATTGGATTATGCTTCTCCACACTACCATCAACAACTTTCTTTACCTTGTAAATCCATTGGGAACTCACAACTGACTTGTTTTTCGGTCTCGGAACCACATCCCAAACATTTTTATGAACTATGGAGTCATACTCCTCCACCATAGCATCAACCCAAATTGATTGCTACACTACTTCCTCAAAGGAAGATGGCTCGGCCTCAACACATTCCCCAACAAGGGCCATGTATCCATTGTACCTCTTAGGTGACCTCCTCTATCTATGCTGAGAAGATGGTGCTCCCAAACTGTCTCTCACATCCTTCAAAAATCTGTTAGCTTCTCTTGTGCGCTTCCATCCATCTCTGGAAGACTCTGCTTGAGTGGATGTCTCCACTCCCGGAACCTTTGCATGCGGTTACTCTGCATCTGTCTAAGGTTCCTCCTCCTTAGGAACCAATAGTTTCTCCACATCCTGTAGTTGTAGCTCCCTCTCAAGGGAAATGCACATGGCATTCTACTCATCAAACTTGATATCTCTGTGAACCACTGTCCTTCAACTGGTATGCAAGTACACTCGATAGTTGTGAGGTGTATCAGTGTACCCCACAAATATCCCCAACTTTGTTGACAGCTCAAGCTTCTTCCATGCATCCTTTGTCACATGGCAATATACCCATGAGCCAAATATATTGAAGTGACCCACATCTGGTCTCTCACTGGAGAAAGCTTCTTCTAGTGTCTTCATCCCAAGTATGCGATGCAGGATTTTATTCTGCAAATAGACCGTTGTGTTGAATGCCTTAGCCCACAAGTGAAGTGGTAGGCCTTGGTCATGAAGCATTGCCCGTGCTGCCCATACAATAGTTCTATTCTTCCTCTTGACCACCCCATTCTGCTGTGGGTTATGAGGTGTCATCAACTCTCGTTTAATTTCTTCTGTTGCATAGAAGTCCTTAAACTCTTGAGAGACATATTCTCCACCATTGTCACTTCTCAAGGCCTTGATCTTCTTCCCTAACTCTTTCTTGACCAAAGATTTTAACTCACAAAACTTTGTGAAAGTTTTGTCCTTCTTCTACATGAAAAAATCCAACATTTATGAGAATAGTCATCAATGAAAATCACATAATACCTTTGCTTCACTATGGATGCCATCGATAATGGTCGACACAAATCAATATGAAATCGCTCTAAGATAGACTCTGCTTGACCGCCTCGATCATGAAAGGAAGACTTTGTGTACTTTCCCAAGGTACAATGTTTGCATGTGTCAACTTGCTCAAGTTTACCTTTGGGAAGTCCTATAGATATCGTCTACATTATCTTCAAAGCCCCATGATGAAAATGGCCCAACTTCCTATGCCACAACTCGCTAATGTCCTGGCTTTACACCAATTCTGCTTTTGTACTCAATGTTGCACACTCATCTACCTCTAGTTTATAGAGATTCCTCATGTGAATCCCTATCCTCTTGGTCTGAACTATGGCTATGTGTCTTAGGAATTCCTTTCCTTTACTGAAGACAACATCGTAGCCTTTGACCTCCAACATCGTGACCAATACCAAGTTCTTCTTCAGTCCAGGCACATACATCACATCTGTCAAGGTGAGAGGAGCTCCATGCTCCTTCTAAAAAGAAAGTATTCCCACTCTTGAAACACTATACCTTCCGTTGTCACCCATCTCTATGTGCATCTTGAGGTCTTTCTTGTCCAAGGAACTGAATAAATTTCTATCACCAGTCATGTAGAATGAGGCTCCACTGTGAAGATACTAGACACAACCCATCATCGATGACACCATGCATGCGATGAGGGTAAAGTCCATTTCGAACTGAGAGGTTAATGCCTCACCTTCCAATCCTTTCGAGGATCCCTTCTTGGACTTCTTCGATGGGAAATTAGTTGCATAATGTCCCATATTGTGGCAATTAAAGCATATTACTTTAGACATGTCACCCTTCTTCCCTGCATGAGAAGGATTCGATTTGAAATGGGAATACTTCCCCTTCCCTTTCCTTGCCTTATTTGCTAAGGCCAGATTTTCTTCATCATCATTCTTGGATGAAGAACCATCTCATGTGCTCCTCCTGATCTCTTCCTGCATAAGATTCGACCACAGTTGTTCTGAATCCAATAGTTTCTCCCTTCCATTCACAGAGTCCTGGTAGATATTCCAACTCTTTGGAAGACCAAGGAGAGCGAGGCTTTCCATATCATCATTGGTAGTAGTTATTCCCACATTGCCAATATCATCTCTGCAGGTGGTGAGCTTGTTCAGATATGTGGAGATAGTATCGCCCTTCTCCATCTTGATTCTTCGAAGCTTATCCTTGAGCGCAAATTTCCTCTGGTCACTATTGTTCTGGTATAGGCCCTTCAATGTCTTCCACACTAAAAATGAAGTCTCCTTCCCATGGAGACTCGAGACAATCTGGTCTTGAACTCCCTCAAGGATGATCCATCTTGCCTTCGCCACACACTTCTTCCACTCAACCAACTCTTGTGCATTAGTTTAATCTGGCTTTGTGATTTCTTTATCAATGAATTCCTTCAAGCCATTGTCTTCTAATACAACCTCCATTATATATTTCCATGCTATGTAATTCGAGATACCTTCCAAGGCATACTCGAGTCTCAAGCCATAGAACACCATTGGTCAACCTTGAAGTATGATATGAATTCGATTTGCACTTGCAACCTCGAACTTCAAAATTCCAATCCTCTTCTCAATATTCTGTTCACAGCTTCGATACCATGTAGAAAATATCTACAATTCTAGTTCTAATACCATGTAGAAAACCTGTGTAGGTTCACCTGATAATGCAATATAAATCGAAGAAGAATACTATAACCTACTTCTACTATCAATTTTTGCAAAAGATTAAAGATTGAGATGAACAATATAACTAGGAGAAGAAGAATCAATAACACAATACACATGAGAATACTTTGGGGAAAGCCTCAACTAAAAACCCCACACTATTGTATTATCATACATGGTGGAAATACATAGGAATTATACAAAGCCTTAGCTCTCACAGCTAGTAAGCTCTCAGTACAATCCTCATAGATTCTCACAGGAAATCTTGGCTTCTCTCCAGCCTTCCTGTCTTCCCTCCAAGATCCTATTTCCTTGTGTTGTTCCTTGTGGATGATTTTCCTTTTACCAAGTGGAAAACCTCCTTCAAAACTACACAATCCCCAAGGATAAATCCTTGACTGCATGCATGAGTTTTCTCCATGAGAAAACACATGCAACTAATAGTACACTATCCTTGAACTTTAATCTCAGCCGGGTCTTTCTCAGAATAGACGTGCATGATTTTCTGATGAGGGAATCTTCAATTAACTAGAGTAGCACTAGTTGAGTGCATTAATGCATCAACTGACTCTTAACTCACTATTAGTTCCTCAAACAGTTTGGAACTAATTCAACTAGACTTAACTCACTAAACTGAGTTAACTAATTACAACTCAAATATAACTCAATCTTATCTCCTTAATTTAAGGGATAACTCTTGCATGACTTTATAAAGACTTCTAATTTTAATTTCTCCAACTAATTAATTTAAAATAAATTAATTAATCATTTCCATGTAGCTGTTAAGAATAAATTTGATTTTAATTCACAATTTAATTCAAGGACAAATTAAATTGGAATATACTTGTTGCCATTTTTCAACATTGGTTCTTGCTCACTCTGTTTCTCAGAGAAAGATATTTATGGAAGAGCTAGGAAATGAACTTACTGAAATTTCTAGGTGGCTTATGAAGCATGTGAGGGGAGGAAGATATGATAATGCCATTATTTCCCAAGTGGATAAGAATCTACTTTGAGTGTAGGAAAATGTTACTAAGCCTTTATCTTCTTCAAGTTCCTTTTTTCTGATGGTTGGAAGTGGAAATGTAAGATTTGCTAAGAAAGTAGTTCAATAGCTTGGATCCTTAGGGCTTCAGATATTTCAAGAGAGGAAATTTTTTTCCTAAAGATTGGCTTAAAAATATTTCTTCACATCTTCCATTCAATGGTTCACCTCCTTTGGATCCACACAGGAAAGATGATTCACCTAAAGTTTGTGGACTTGTTAAATCATCCTATGTTTTCGAATTAAATCCCTGCGAGGAATTTATTCATTCTATATATTCTAGAGAAGGTTTTTTCTGTTAGTCGAAGTTGGGAATAAAATAACTAGGAACACCTTTCAATATGGTAATGAATGGCCTTTCTACTTGATCTGGTGATCTGGTATGGTGGGACAGTCATAGATGCTTATGGAAAATTTATCTTTCAATTTGAATATGGGAACACAAACTCTTCAGTAGCATGTAATTCCTCAAACAAGAAGGATTCTAGGAGTAGCTTGGATCATTCATCTCCAGGAGAATGCATAGGAACTCTGGCTGTTATAGCAATTGAAAACTCATCTTACAAAGCACTTTTTGATTCCTAAAAAAAAATCCCATTGGGACATCCTTAAGGTAGTTGATATCATCCTCATTTCTGTCATTAATGTTTTATTTTCAGTATGATTTCGTTTTGTAAGAGGTTGTTATATTCTTCAACGATGCACCTCTCAGATACCATTGAGGCTTCTTAAAACATTTAAGTAATATGGTTTCCCTTCTATGTAAATCAGATTATTCATTCCTCTATTTGCATTGTATTGTTTTCATGGTTGGAAAATAGTAAATGGACAGGGACATCTTTATAGTAGAAACTTGAAAAAGTCTTTTGGATAGATATACATCTTGATATTTTTGACAATATTTTGGATTTTGAAATTCTACTACATCTTTATCAGATATTTGGAAGCAAATTGCCAACAACCAACTTTCCTAGAAATGCAAAAAACAAAAATTTAGATTCAAATATGTGGTTGGACAAAATGTGTAGTTTTTTTGTTAGTAAGTGTTGCAACATATCATCTCAATGTGTTTTCACTAGAGATGCATATAGAAGGATAAATGAAATTGGTATAATTGTAGATATAGCCAGAACAGTAAAATTTTTGGAGTGTGTAAATGTTTACAATAGGGAAAAATTGCAGAAAATTGTAGACAAAGGACAATGTAGAACCTATGTTGCAAAGGAGGTAATTATTGACAATGAAGAAAGTTGAAATTGGTGAATGGTTAACCGTGGACTTCATGATGGGGATTTTTTTTTCATTAATCATCCTCCAAGTGTCCACAAACATTCATTGAAGCCATTAAAATCATATGTACATCCGAGCTTTACAGTGATTATTAACCCTTTCATATGTTGGCCACTTGGTGTAGATTTTGATGGGGATTGTGTTCATGTTTTTTATCCCCAATATTTAGAATATCAAGCTGAGCTTTCTCAGATTCTAAGCGTGGACCAAAAAAAATTTAGTTCATAATGTGAAGAGGCAAACATATCATCGAGTGTTGATACATTGTTGGCTTCCAAGCTTCTATCCATCAAATATATGTTGGATAAAACCATGCTGAATCAGTTATCAATGTGGACTTCTAGAATCTTTCCTGAACCAACAGTCACTAAAGTGCATGATGGAGGGAAATCTTGGACAACTAGCCAACTCCTTCAGATGGCTTTACCTCCATAATTGAACTGTGAGGAGAATGGGCTTCTCACAAGCAATAGTGAAATACTATTATTCAATGGTAATAAAACATAATTGTTGAGTTCTTTGACTCAATTTTTTAATGCAATTGTTAAGTGAAAAGGTCCAAGAGAGATAGTGAAGTGCTTGAATTTAGTTCAAGGTTTTTTTTATTGAATTTTTATCCTTAGATGGTTTTAGTGTAGGTTTGGATGATTTGGTTCTTGCTCTCTCTATTTCTCGGAGAAAGATATTTACAGAAGAGCTAGGAAATGGATTTACTGATATTTCTAGGTGGCTTATGAAGCATGTGAGTGGAGGAAGATATGCCATTATTTCCCAAGTGGAAAAGAATCTATTTCGAGTGGAAGAAAATGTTTCCAAGCCTATTTCTTCTTCAAGTTCCTTTTTTCCAATGGTTGGTAGTGGAAATGTAAGATCTGCTAAGAAAGTAGTTCAATAGCTTGGCTCCTTAGGGCTTCAAATATTTCAAGAGAGGAAAACTTTTCCTAGAGATTGGCTTAAAAATATTTCTTCACATCTTCCATTCATTGGTTCTCCTCCTTTGGATCCACGCAAGAGAGATGATTCACCTGAATTTTGTGGACTTGTTAAATCATCCTATGTTTTTGAATTAAATCACTGTGAGGAATTTATTCATTCTATCTATTCTACAGAAGGTCTTTTCTGTCAGAAGATGGGAATAAAAGAAACAAGAACACCTTTTAAGATGGGAATGAATGGTCTTTCTACATGATTTGATGATCCGCTATGGTGGAACAATCATAGATGCTTATGTAAAATTTCTCTTTCAGTTTGAATATGGGAACAAAAACTCTTCAATAGCATGTAATTCCTTAAACAAGAGGGAGTCTAGGAGTAGCTTGGATCATTCATCTCAAGGAGAGCATGTAGGGATTTTGGCTACTACATAAATTGAAAACTCGGCTTACAAATTAGCACTTGCTGATTCCTTTCAAAAAAGAAATTCCCCTTGGGACATCCTTAAGGTAGTTGAGATCATCCTCCTTTTCTGTCATTAATGTTTTATCTTCAGTATGATTTCGTTTTGTAAGAGGTTGTTATATTCTTCAATGATGCATCTCTAAGATACCATTGATGCTTCTTAAAACATTTAAGTAATATGGGTTCCCTTCTATGTAAAGCAGATTATTCATTCCTCTATTTGCATTGTATTCTTTTCATGGTTTGAAAAAAGTACATGGACAAGGACAACTTTGTAGTAAAAACTTGAAAAAGTCTTTTGGATAGATATACATCTTGATATTTTTTACAATATTTTGTATTTTGAAATTCTACTACATCTTTATCAAATACTTGGAAGCAAATTGCCAACAACCAACTTTCCTGGAAATGCAAAAAGTAAAAAATTAGATTCAAATATGTGGTTGGACAAAATGTGTAGTTTTTTTGTTAGTAAGAGTTGTAATCTATCATCTTGATGTGTCGTCATTGGAGATGCATATAGAAGGATAAATCAAATTGGTATAATTGTAGAGATATCTAGGATAGTAACATTTGTGGAGCATGTAAATGTTTATAATAGGGAAAAATTGCAGAAAATTGTAGACAAAGGACAATGTAGAACTTATGTTGCAAAGGAGGTAATTATTGACAATGAAGAAAGGTTAAATTGGTGAAGTGGTTAACCGTGGAATTCATGATGGGGATTTTTCATTTTCATTAATCATCCTCCAAGTGTCCAAAAAAATTCATTTTAGCTATTAAAATCATACGTACATCCGAGCTCTACAGTGATTATTAACCCTTTCATATGTTGGCCACTAGGTGTAGTTTTGATGGGATTGCATTCATGTTTTTTATCCCCAGTCTTTAGAATCTCAAGCTAAGATTTCTTAGATTCTACGTGTGGCCCAAAAAATGTTTAGTTCATAACGTGGAGAGGAAAACATAGCACTGAGTGTTGATACATTATTGGCTGCCAAGCTTCTATCCATCAAATATATGTTGGATAAAACCACATTGAATCGGCTATCAATGTGGACTTCTGGAACCTGGCCTAAACCAACAGCCACTAAAGTGCATGATGGAGGGACATCTTGGACAACTAGCCAAGTTCTTTATATGGCTTTACCTCTAGAATTGAACTGTGAGGAGAATGGGCTTCTCACAAGCAATAGTGAAATACGATTATTCAATGGTAATAAAACATAATTGCTGAGTTCTTTGACTCAATTTTTTAATGCAATTGTTAAGTGTAAAGGTCTAGGAGCAGTAGTGAAGTGCTTGAATTTAGTGTAAGGTTTTTTTATTGAATTTTTATCCTTGGAAGGTTTTAGTGAAGGTTCGAATGATTTGGTTCTTGCTCACTCTGTTTCTCAGAGAAAGATATTTACAGAAGAGCTAGGAAATGAACTTATTGAAATTTCTAGGTAGCTTATGAAGCATGTGAGGGGAGGAAGATATGATAATGCCATTATTTCCCAAGTGGAGAAGAATATACTTTGAGTGCAAGAAAATGTTACCAAGCCTATTTATTCTTCAAGTTCCTTTTTTCTGATGGTGAGCAATGGAAAAGTAAGATATGCTAAGAAAGTACTTCAATAGCTTGGCTTCTTAGGGCTTCAAATATTTCAAGAGGGGAAAAATAAATCCTAGATATTGGCTTAAAAAGATTTCTTCACATATTCCATTAATGGTTCTACTCCTTTGGATTCACACAAGAAAGATGATTCGCTTGAAGTTTTTGGACTTGTTAAATCATCCTGTGTTTTTGAATTAAATCCCTGCGAGGAATTTATTCGTTCTATCTATTCTAGAGAAGGTCTTTTCTTTTAGAATATGGTAATAAAAGAACCAGGAACACCTTTTAAGATGGGAATGAATGGTATTTCTACTTGATCTGGTGATCTGGTATGGTGGGACAGTCATAGATGCTTATGGAAAATTTATCTTTCAATTTGAATATGGGAACACAAACTCTTTAGTAGCATGTAATTCCTCAAACAAGGAGTCTAGGAGTAGCTTGGATCATTCATCTCTTTGAGAACACATAGGGACTCTGGTTGCTACAACAATTGCAAACTTGGCTTACAAAGCACTTGTTGATTCCTTTTAAAAAAAAATTCCCCTTGGGACATCCTTAAGGTAGTTGAGATCATCCTCCTTTTCTGTCATTAATGTTTTATTTTTAGTACGATTTCGTTTTGTAAGAGGTTGTTATATTATTCAACAATGCATCTCTAATATACCATTGAGGCTTCTTAAACCATTTAAGTAATATGGGTTCACTTCTATGTATATCAGATTATTCATTCTTTTATTTGCATTGTATTATTTTCATGGTTGGAAAAAAGTACATGGATAGGGTGGAAGTTTTATAATGTTAGCAAGCTACAATATTTTGATTATTATCCTCGTAGCTCTAAAACAATTATAGGTGAGTCTGTTTGAGATTTAGTGTTAAGTGTTTAGTGTTTAGTTAGTTCCTTCTTTTTTTCTCCCATGAAAAAATCCTCATGGGGAAACAACAACACTTGCACACCTTTGTGGATGACATCCTTATTAAACATGAAGGTGTAGAACAGTGCCTCTAATTTAAGGGGGGATTAGAACTATACATCTAGTTGCATGGAACTCACTAAATTCCTACCAACAATGGAGACTATTAGTTGAGTTAACTCTTGGGTTCAGATGTATAACACTTATCCCTACAACTGACCACATAAGCAAGAATGCAATAATTGGTAGCAATAGTTTGGATGTTTAGTGCAATAATATATTGATAGCCTCTATGGAAAACTAGGCTCTATGTTGTTGCAATATTCATTATGCACATCCAAATATAGGTCCCTTTTTCTATTGGAAACCTCATCATTTATCGTTTCTCTACTAAATATATAGTTATGCAGATAAATTTCCTCCACATATAGGGAATCCCTACAATTTGAAACCAATTCCTATTCTTGGAAGTCGAGAACATCTCCTTGGATTCCTTCAAAAGTATCTCTAGAATATCCTCCATACATTTGTTCTTCAAGTACAATAAGAATGATGTCACATACTTCATATTTTTTCAAATGCTGCAATATGAATTCTTTCTTCTTTAGCACTTTCCTTGGCCAAAATTGCATCACCTACTACGTGGATCAATATCTAGAACATTTTCTTGAGGATATTGAAAAAGATCATTGATATCAACAAAATCAGGGGAACACTCTCCTTGTATTTCCTCATGATCATAACTATCATAAAGGGGATTTCCTTAAAAATTCATGATATATGACCTCATAATTTTCTGTAGAAAATATTTAAATTATTTTTTACCAAATTATAGGTCATTTTATTCATTGATGTCTTCATATATGTGGCTTTCATTTTTGTCTAGGCGAAAAGTGTTTTTACTAGCATGTTCTCTGTATCTTCTCTATCTTTTTGGGCAGCAATTTTATCATCAGGTCTTTCAAATTAATTGAAATATCAAGATAATTTTCTTCCATTTTTGGCACATCTCCTTGGCCTTCTTCATGAGGCTTGGGTTTTACACCATTATCATAAAGGATTCAAAAGGAACCCTTTCTACACTGACTGGAATATGCTTCTTAATGATTCCTCCATCAACTTCATGTTCGTCACATAGCACCATAGGGTCTTCTTCCTCTAGGAAAGCTTCATCATGATCTTCATGAATGCCTTTATCTCCTTCCAAAGGGAAATAAGACCTCCTTGCTGTTGGGTTTCCAACAAGTGTTGATATATATATTCAAATTCTATAATCTTAGGCATCCATGGTTGAGAAAGCTTTGAACCTAAGCTTTGAGAGAAGGTTTGATCTTGGCTCACAAGAGTGCTTGATCCGACTACAATCCCCTTGTCCGAAGGAAAGGGTAAATAATGTCATTATGACATATCTGTGTATTTTCTCAAATTTTTAAATACACCTCATAAAGGCAAATATATGTGGGATGATAGCCAAAGAGGCACCATAAAATGTTACAAGCTTCTCATATAATTCCGAAAAATTCTTATTGGGTATCCTATGATATTTTGAATATTAAATATGGGAAACAATATGTGTAAATCCCAAGGATCCATGTTTCATCGATGGAACTCTTCAACTATGAAAATTCAAATTTGCAATTCCATGGCTTTTTCGCAATCGAGTTTCCAAGATGAGCTGTCAAATTCCCTGGATTGTTGTTGTCTAAAGTTGAAAAAACTCTAAGGGTTTTTGTTGTCTAAACTTGAAAAAATCCTTGGCTTCCTTTAAAATTATCCCTCGAATATCATCCATACATTTTTTCTTTCAGGACAACAAGAATGATTCCACATACTTCATCTCTTTCACATGTCACAATATGAATTTCTTCTTCTTTACTACTTTCCTTTGCCAAAATTGCATCACCTACTACGTGGATCAACATCTAGAAAATTTTCTTGAGGATATGGAAAAGAATCATTGCCATCAACAAAATCAGGGGAACACTCTCCCTATATTTTTTCATGATCATAATTGTCATAAAGGGGATTTCCTTCAAAATTCGAAATATATGACCTCATACTTCACTGTAGAAAATATTTAAATTATTTTTTACCCAAGTATAGGTCACTTTCTTCACTGATGGCTTTATATATGTGGTTATCATTGTTGTCTTCTTCAAATTCTGGGCACAAAGCATTTTTAGTAGCATGTTCTCTATATCATCTCTATATTTTTGGGAAATAATTTTATCATCATGGGTTTTAAGATCAATTGAAATATCATGATAATTTGCTTCCATTTTTGGCACATCTCCTTGGCGTTCTTCACAAGGCTTGAGTTTTGCAACATTATCATAAAGGATTCAAAAGGAACCCTTTCTACCATGACTGGAATACCCTTCTTAATGATTCCTCCATCAACTTCATGTTCATCACATAGAACCATAGCGCCCTCTTCCTCTAAGAAAACATCATAATGATCTTCATGAATTCCTTTATCTCCTTCAAAAGGGAAATGTAACCTTCTTGTTGTAGGGTTGCCAACAATTGTTGATATATATCTTCAAACTTCTGCAATCTTGGGCATCCATGCTTAAGAAAGATTTGAACCTGAGATTTTAGACAAGGTATGCTCTTTAGGCTACAAGAGTGCTTGAGCCAGCTGCAATTCCCTTATCCCAAGTGTTACACAATAATTTGTCACCATTGGTCACAATCCCTGTTACCCCTGTTTTCGTACATTGGAGGATACATTCCAGGACCTGTGAGCAGTGACATAGCCTAAAAACACTTGCATTATGTTCCCCTGAGTATGTAATTCATGTTCCCTGAAGACACCTTCTGCAAATTATCCCTGAAAAGTGCCCTTTTTCCATTGGCGCAGGTACACAGTGTCTTATCCGTGCCAATCACTGAGATCCTCAAAAAGGGGCACACCTATTGGTGCTCTGTCCTAGAACAACACTCGCGCCAACTAAGTTTGGTAATGATTTTTGGCAAACGCACACCCATATGTTTTTTCCTTTCAGATCATGAAGTCTTTTGAGGAAAAAAATCCATCTGATAGAGGTCGAGAGTCATCATCTATCCTTGACATCTATCCTCAGTAGCTTTTCGGAGATAATGTCGATCCACAATGGGCATCCTAGTGCATTGAATCTTCCTCCCTTCTCCATTTATAAAAGTCTGTTCTCATGCATTAGACAAGGGAGTTCTGGAGTAATGCTAGTTGTGATTATGCTTGTCTGGAGTGATAGTAAGAGTCTTGAAGCATAGGTAGGTTATGCTGCCGGAATCCTGAGAGAGAGAAGGTCTATTGCAAGGCATACATAGCTGCTCGCCCAGCCAGAGAATAGGTTCAACGTCAGAACCTTGGTTGTATCTTTCTCTGCCTATTATTCATTAATAAACGACTACTATTATGGTTCCAATCTCATTGCCTATTATGATGTTTGATTTATTTCCTTTCTGACTGAAATATAGTTGTACTTTGG
>APFE030459650.1:0-32094 GCA_000404065.3 Pinus taeda | reverse complement strand
AGTGCGTACACGCAGGTAAGGTAGAGAGAACCTGCGTACCCAAAGATAAACATGTTTTAAAGTGACTTTCTCTCTTTTTGAAGTTTGACATGAAGAGCAGAGGCATGGGGCTTGACAAAGAGGACAATATGGCTATTGATGGGGCCATAGAATTGCAGATAGTCAAGGTGACAAAATTCAGTGTAACACATTGGTAGAGATTTGGTGTGCTTGTAGAGGTGTGGAGGGCTGCCACAACCAAAGGTTGTGCACTACATCTTATGCATGTTCCATTTTGTAAACATTGAGATAGAATGATAAGAATACATTAATCATATGCACATTCATAATCATATCAGTAATTAATTAATAATAATTAATAATCAATTGAATGTGTCTAATATTAGTGAAGATTTGTGAATTGGAAGTGTCATTATATTTCGGTAGGATTACTGGCTATGAATTTATGTATTGGTTTTTTATAGAGAAATTAATATAAATTCATCTTTCTTTATTATGTGTTAAACATTCACATCCATTCTAAAATCCAGTAAACATCACTCTTTCTTAGCCACCACATCTTTGAGTTGTCACTTGACCTCCATTTAAAACATAATTGTCTTTGATTATTGTTGAAGAACTTTGTACAATTAAGGCTTCTTGACCAACCCGAAGAATAACCTAGATATTGAATATCTCTATGGACATGCTTCCATCCTAGTAGTATGCATCAAAATACATACATCTAGTTATATAGGTAAGTTGTCTATGCACTGAGTTTATCAAGTAGTTCATCATACAACTGACCTTTTTGACATATACATTTACATACATATGAAAAAAACCTATAACTATTGTTCTTGAAGCACCCAAGAACAGAAAGACACATTAGCATATAATAGACTCAACATAACTAAGTCAATGATTTGTCCTCTTGGCATTGAAGAACGAGAACCATTCACTTGAAAGATGCTTTTTTGTTCATTTACTGATCTTTTATATAATTACAATAAAATCACTTGAAAGATGCCTTTTTGTTCATTAACTGACCTTTTATATTAATACACTAAAATCATTGTAACTTTACATATCAAACCCAAAAGTAAAGAACCAAATTAAACACTAAACCTTGATCCAAATTAAGCCCATTGAAGACATCCACTACCACCATAGTCATTTTAATTAAGCACTTGGAGGCCTGCATTAACCTTGTTGGATTTAGGTTGCCACTCTCGGTCGAATATGTAACCAAATTCACACGCAATAACAAACCATCAAATCACAGAAATATAACATGAGCAAATTGAGTTGGATAAATAATTCTTTGTGCCAAGAAGGACAATCTTGTGAATCCATAGATGAAAAAATCGACATCGTCCATTAAATCGTAAGCACCTGCTCCCACTGAAGTTGCTGCTAAGATATTCATATGTCCCATAGCATTTGCAGTGTGCTTTATTTTTAACTGTAGATCTGAGTCGAAGCAGCTCTCGACACGCTATAAATGTTGAAATACTTCGCAAAAATTCTCATATCTAGCAAACCAAGATGAAATATGGCGATCATTTCACATAATGCTAAGAGCAGATTGGGTGGAAGTAATAGTACTACAGAAATCAAATCCATACCAGATGCTGACAAGAATAAAGACATGGTAGTAGAAGGAAACAGGCTGACTCCTACCATAGTAAACCCTCACCTACTCTGGCTTCCACTTATCAGATCCAACACGCATCAGGTATAAATAACATACATTATAAAATCAGGGACCCAGTATAGTGAAATATGGTAGGAGCATCGAGCCTTACTACATACACTTGGTTTGCAAATGCATCTCTGAATGCAATGCTGATTCCATCATCAGTGCTTGCGAATGGCATGCATTTGGTCTTGATCTGCACCACGTATGAACACGCCCCCCGACCGTGTTCACCTCTCCTAAACTGAGGGTTGATTCTGATGGCTTCCCAACATGGAGCTGTAGACCAATGGCTTCTGGCAACGCTATTAAGGTGCCAAGATGCATGATAATGGTTATAAGGCTCGGTAAGTATGCCATATTGCTTTCTCTTCCACTCAAACTTGTACTAGTATTTGTAACACACCGGGAAAAGAATTTAGTATGCAACATCTCGAGAAATTCCTCCACATTAGGGTGGTAGAATATGAAATGGCTTTTATAAGCTAGCTGGTAAAGCTAATTATGAAGAAAAAACATATAAAAAAAATTATGAAAAAATAAAACACACTCATTGTCTGAGCTCAAACCTCTTATAAATCTCATACTAAATCAAACCATTAACTACATTGTTATATTGTAAACTTATTAGTAATATTATTGTCAATCAACTAACTAACAAATATAATGACACTATCAATCTTTTGAAAGCTAATTTTGAGCACTGACCACCCTAATAATTTGCTGCCCTAATTTTGCACAAAGAACACAAAATCTGCTCACTTATTTGTCAGCAATTACATGACATGATTAGGCATTATCCCCAATGCTCCCCTTTAATGCTTGATGAGGGTTTGCTACCTTATCTCTTAGTGCCAAAAACTGAGCTTTTGCAACTGCTTTGGTGAAGATATTTACTAGCTGATCCTGAGTATTTATGTGCTTCAAATCAATATCCTTTTTCTGCACCAAATCCTGAATGAAGTGATATTTCATGTCAAATTTCTTTGTCCTATTGTGATGAACCAGATTCTTTGCTAACTTGATGGCACTTACATTATCGCAATAAATCACTATAGACTGAATTTTCTTTTCTCCAATTTCTTCCAAAAATTTTATGAGCCAAAGAGCTTGTGTAGCTGCTGAGGTAATTGCAACATACTCCACTTTTGTGGATGAGAGGGAAACAATGCTTTGTTTTTTTGAGCTCCACGTAATCATACCAGAACAAAAAAAAACAATTTCCAAATGTGGATTTACGGTCATTAATACTACCTCCCCAATCTGAATCACTAAATCCAACAAGATTGAACTTTTTAGTAGTAATGAATACCAAAATTTAGAGTTCCTTTCACATACCTTAAAATACTCATGGTTGTCTTCATATGTATTTGAGATGGATTTGTCATATACCTTGAAACAAGTGAAACTGAATATGTAATATCAGGTCTTTTGTGAGCTAGAAATATCAATTTCCCCACAATACTTTTGTAAGTTGTCTCATCAACTAAATCAGCAGCATCATCTCTACATAACACAAATCCATGACAACTTGGAGTAGGGGATGTATTCCAATCAAGCATATCAAATTTATTTAGCATATCTCGTGGATACTTTGTTTGACAAATGAAAATATTATCTTTACTTTGATAAACCTCCATTCCTAGAAAATATTTCATGAGGCCTAGATCTTTCATCTCAAATTCATTCATCATAACAACTTTGAATTTATCAATCATCTTAGAACTACTACCCATATACAATAGAGCATGAACATGCAAACTTATGATTAGAATATCAATACCTTCTTGTTTCTAGTAAAGGGTAGGATCAGTCTTACTTTTCTCGAAGCCATTTTCCTGAAAGTATCCATCAATCCTAGCATACCACACTCTTGGTGCTTGCTTGAGACCATACAAAGCCTTCTTCAACTTGTAGACATTATTATGCTTTCCTTCCACTTCAAAACCTTGTGGATGCTCCACATATACTTCCTCTTATAAGTACCCATTCAAGAAGGCACTTTTCATGTCCATATGATGTATGCTCCACTTTTTTTGCGCTGCTAACGAAACCAACATTCTAATGGTCTCTTGTCTTCCTACTGGTGAAAATGTCTCTTCATAATTAATTCCATACTTCTGTGTAATCTTGCTTTGTGTCTTTCAACACTCCCGTCACTATTAAATTTAGTCTTGTAGACCCATTTGGTGCCAATCATTTTCTTGTCATGTGGAAGCTCTGTTAACTCCCAAGTGTCATTCCTTTGAACGGAATCCATCTCTTCTTGCATGGCTTGCATCCAAACCTCATTAGTACATGCATCTTCAAAACATGATGGTTCAAAATCAGCCTTGGCTAATAAAGCAAAATTGACTATCTCACCTACTGGGCTTTCTTCATGTGCTTGATTTTCACTCCTCTGATACATATCACTTAATCTTCTTACCTTCCTTTGTATAACTTGGAGAAGAAGTTAGACTTGAAGTTGATATTGAAGAAATTGATGAAGGGCTTCTTGGTGGAGTTAACCCGCTAGTTACAAAAACATTAGTTGGTTGTTCAAGATAAATATGAACAATTATATCATCATTCAAAACATATTTTGTCTTCTCAACATGGGCTTTTTGACGACCATAAAATCCCCCTTCACAAAAAATTACATCTCTTGAGACAATAAGCTTGTTAGTGAGAGGATTATACAATTTATAAGCCTTGCTTGTCTCATTATACCCAATAAAAATACATAACTCACTCTTTCAGCCTAACTTTTTTCTATTATGATTAGGTACACACACATAAGCCAAACAACCAAAAACTTGTAAATGATTAACATTAGGCCTTTTTCCATACCAAGCTTCATAAGGAGTCATCTTTTTGAGTGTAGTGGTGGGGATATGGTAGAGGATGTATACTGTTGTAGCAACTGCATCTCCCCAATACGAATTTCTCAATCCCTTAGTTTGTAACATGCACCTTGCCATTTCAACTACAATATGATTCTTCCTTTTAGTTATGCCATTCTATTGGGTTGTGTATGTAGTAGCATGTTGCCTCTTGCTGCCATTCATATCACAGTAACTATGGAAAGATTTTGAGTTGAATTATCCTCCATGATCAATGCACAAACATTTGATCTTGCACCCTTTCTCATTTTCTACGAGGGCTTTGAACTTATTGAATGTATCTAGGGCTTCACTTTTGGCCTTTAGAAAATATAGCCAACGATTTCGTGAGTAATAATCAATAAAAATGATGAAATATGATGACTTACCAAAACTCTTAGTTTGCATAGGATCACATATGTTTGAATGAACAAGCTGAAGTGGGTGATGATCCCTCCATGCACTTTCCTTTGGAAACATTTCCCTTGCATGCTTTCCTTTAGCACATCCTTCACAAACCTCCTTATGCTCCTTTACCTTGGGCAAACTAGAAACTAATGCATGTGAGGTTAGAAACTTCAAACTGTGAAGATTTAAATGTTCGTACCTAAGATGCCATAACCAACTTGAATCCTCATAAGCCATATTTGCAAAATTGTTGTTATGTTCATCAAAAATCAAGGGAAACATCCCATTTCTTGTGATAGGCGCAAAAATGATCACCCTATTTCCCTTATTCTTATCATAGATAGTACATGTCTTATTTTCAAAGACTACTTTATAATTTTTCTCACATAGATTCCCAACGCTCAACAAATTATGCTTCAATTGTGGAGTATAATAAATGTCATAAATACTCTTTATACCTTATTTTGTTTGGACCTCCATAGCTCCTTTGGCAACAACCTCCAATGGTTTATCATCACCAAGTTGGATCTTAGATTTGAAATTTCCATCCTTTGTTGAAAACAACTTTTCATTCCTTGTCATATGGTTAGAGCATCCAAAATCTAGGCACCAAACACCTTTACTAGTATTTTCACCGTTGACATAAGATAAAAATAAGTGATCTCGAGGATACTCACTACTTTCTTGAGCATATTTAACATTTTTACCTTCTTTCAAACTGCATTCCCTTTCAAAGTGGCCATACCTATTACAATAGTAACATTGAACATTTCTCTTATCAAATCTACCTCTACCTCTTCGTTTGAAACTACCTCTTCCTCCACCTCTTGAAGAATTTTGGCTTTTCCATTTACCTTGGCCATGATTTATTTTGGCACTACTACTGCTTGCAGCTTCATTCTTTGTAATTTGTAATTTAGAGGAAAGAGATTTCTCTACATCTTTGAAAGTGTTCTTAAATCTTTCTTCATGAGAAATCAAGGATCCAACCAATTGATCAAAATTTAGTTTTCTCAAATCCTTACTTTCTTCTATGGTTATGGAATCATGTTAAAGATCTCAATACATTTTTAATTAAAACTTCATTACTGATAGTTTCTCCAAGTGTATCCATTTTATTGACCACATCTTTGATTTTCACACAATAGTCACTAATACTTTCAGCTTTTAACATATTTAAATTCTTGAACTCTCACTTCAATTCCGAAGCTTGACAACCTTAACTTGATCACTACCTTGGTAAGCTTCTTGTAGAGTCTGCTAGACATCTTTGGTAGTTTTCGCTCCTAATATTCTTGGAAATTAGCTCTTATCAAGAGCTATTTGAATGTGAAGTAAAGCTTGAGAAATCTTCTTCCTTGTTTCCTTTCTGGTTGTTCGTTCATTTGAAGTAGGGGCATTCCAATCAGCTAGCTCCTCATAACCTGATTCAACAATCTCCCACAAATATTTTCCAATTAAAAAGGTTAGCATCTTAATGCACCAATAATCATAATCATTCTCATCAAATTCTGGAATGGGCATCTGGTTAGAATTCAACATGTTTAATTTTGGTGAAATTCCAACAATAAAACTTTAACCCAAAACAATTTTACCTGCTCTGATACCAATTGTAGAATATGAAATCTCTTCTTTAAGCCAACTGATGAACCAAGATAATTATGAAGAAAAAAACATATTAAAAAAACAATGAACAAATAAAACACACTCACTGCCTGAGCTCAAACGTCCTGTAATAACAAATATAATGACACTACCAACCTTCTGAATGCTAATTTTGAGCATTGACCACCCTAATAATTTGTTGTCCTAATTTTTCACATAGAACATAAAATATTTTGACTTATTTGTCATAATTTGTTGTCCTAATTTTTCACATAGAACAAAAAATATTTTGACTTATTTGTCAGCAATTACATGACATGATTAAGCATTATCCCCAACAAAGGTTGGAATTTCAAAACAGACTCACACATTAAATTTAACAGGTTTTTACACCTCCCCAACCCATCTTCACAATTACAAAAAGAATCGTAACAATTTTACAAAAAATTAACTGTATTTGACGGGTAAATCACCACGTGACAGGCAATTTTCCTGTCAAATTCCATCACTGCTCAACATATGCTTGAGAAATCTGGTTCTTCAATTGGTCCACGATCTTCTCATTTGAAGGTGTTGAAGACAAACCCAGTGATGGCGAAGAAAATGGATCCATCGTTATATATGTATTTTGACTTTTACCTCTCGACTGCTTACAAGTCCTCTTCCAACTTGAAAAATGTTGTCAACCGCTCACTGATGTCTTTAAGAGTTACATTCGTACTGAGCAAAAGGCATAGATGGATTTCGGATCCAAATCCACGCATAGGCATCCACAAGCAATCATTGGACGATCTCACATCTGCAAACAAGCTCAACTTCTAATAGTCGAGCCATGACTCTCTCTAATTGTAAAAAACGGGGGTTCTGATTTAAAAAAATGGTTTGAACACAACACACATGAAAAAATACTTACACAATAAACAATCTCGTATCCTATCTATTTATAAAGGATCAATAACACTCTAGACTCTCTCGCATTAACTTGGCCTTCCCCTAAGGAAATGAAGCCAAAAGAGGGTTTGATACCATGTTAGAAAACAAAGAGAATGAGAGAGATTGCACACAACAAATTGCACTATAATATTGTTCATCACAACAATTACATATATAGGACATAACACACAACCTAGACACATCTACATCAGGACTACAACTCATACATAAGAATCAACAATATCTAGAATAATCATTGGTAACTCATAATAACAACTACATATAACATGAAGCATTACTTCCAACCATTCTTTTTAATTTTAAAAAATACCTGAACTTTATCATAAATCCATAAACTTAAAAAAAGAGAGCTCTATGCTAAAAGTAAAAAAAACTGCAGTCTAGCTTTAAACCATAACACTTTAAATCTCTTTCAATAACATAAAATAATAGATAAATCAAATTAAATAATTCAAAATAATAAATAATATATTTTATTAAAGTAAAACAAAATAATAAAATTCAAAATTTCATAATGGAAATTTAAGTAATACAAAGTCAACGGGAAATCAAGACGTCCAACAATTTGCTTCGATTCATCTTCTTATCTTTATATTGTGGGATGCTTCCTCCAAAACATCAATGCTTAGATTGAACTGTATTATGAAAATAAGGAATAACTTTCGTTCTTGTTGAATGTGTTCCCAACAATTTGCTCAATATCTGTATTATTAATTGAAATAAAATAAGCAATTTAACTTGACATATATAAATATTCATTAAAATTTTCATCTGTATTTTGTGTACATTGCATTTAAGAATTTTGAAGGTGAGTAATTGCTAATATGCAAGACAATTTATCCTTAGATCATAGTGTTGGTGTCAAATTGAAATTGGATGCATGAATAACTCACATCAATGGATGCTTGAACAACACCAACTGAGTAAATGAAATCACCTGGATATGGAACCGTGAACACAGAATCTATGACAGGAAAGGGTGCTGGTATATAATAAAGTCCAAGTCCACTATAGGTAAGTTTTGGACGTCCTCATTTATTTCATTGCATTTGCTGTATAGCAGCTACATATTCTTTGGAAGTTGAAATCTTATTCTTAGAACACCAATTATATTTCCATTGAATCTTTGTGTAATTTGCTCAATGACAGGGGTACAGACGGCCATCAGTGAGATGCAGAGTGCAGTTTCCGGTGCTTGGCATCGCCCCTTTGAGAAAACAGCAATTGCAGCACTTGCAGTTTGTTGCCAATTGCTTGTCTCCGGAAGCCGTGCAAGTCATGTACGACACCTCAAAGCAATACTGCGGACACGCTGTACATGCATGTATTCACACGTCACAAATCCACTCCACAAATTAAGATGAGACCCAAGCCTCAGAGATTAATATTAAACAACAATTTTGAACATATTTTCACCTTCTGCACTGAACTCCGACATTGTTATCGTGAGAAGCAGCAAACCTACAGGCCATATAACATTCAGATACTCCACGTCAGCATATATATGTTAGTGGAAACAAAAATTGCACAAGAGTATAAATCCTCCAGATATACCTGCAGAAAGGCACAGAATTCGCATCGGAAGATGATGATTTCTTGTTCCTGTGCCGGCGGCCATGATTATCTCACCGGATTGATAGAGCTGAGACAGATAGCTATGACTGGGATGCAAATCAGTCATCCATTTATACAGATAAATGGAGCTGTACTTTGACTCAAATGGGAGGACCTGACTGCACCATTCAACGGAGAAATCTTTATGAATTGCATAGTCTATGTTCAATTATTACACCAACTAAAAATCCGAAAAGATTCACAGAACACCCTAATAGGTCAAACCGCCGCCTCTTAAATCTGTGCACCAGGGATATTTTCATGGCCACTTACGCAGAGCCATTGACAAATGTGACAGATGAATTCGTTTTATCCATCAAAAGTCAAATTTATTGACAATGGCATGAGATACTGGGCCAGTAGATCGGGGCATTTTTCCTTACGATCTTATCCCCAATCTTAAAGTCTGGTTGGAGTTATCAATTCAATGTATAACTGGTATTTTCCCATCATAAACTACAATCTTAAATTAATTATGGGGTTTCCAATTGACTTAGATGTGTTTCAGTACTTTTTGATGAAGCGGATTCTCGTAAATACATGTGATTCAAATGTCCAGTGAAATCATTAGGCTTTAATCACTCTCTTTACTCAGATCTCTATTATCTTTCTTATGGGAGGGTGGGTTCAAACAGATAGAAATTGATTCCATTCCTGCGCTTTTAGGGGTTTAATATTTTTTAGTGATTTTAAAAATGTAAAAAAAATTGAAAAAAATTAAATCACTAAAGATAATAAATATCATAAAATATCAAAAGATTAGAATTTTAATAACTCATCCCTAGGCTAATTTTTAATATTTTATTAGCTCTTAGTTGGCTCTTATCTATATAGTGTATTTCTCCCTAATGTATTCTTTCACAATATTAAATATATCATATAGCTCACATATAGATAAATACCTTACTCTCATATGTATGTATAATTTATGTAAAGAACCAAGACAATTTATAGAAATAAATTGTAATGACATTGAAAATTTATTGGTAAGAATTTTTTTTTAGGTTTAACCACAGAGTTGAACCCATGACTTCTAAGAACCTAAGTCTTCTTTATCAAGGTGATGGTGGACTATTGGTAAGATTAATTACACATGAGTTGTTCAATTTCAAATTTGAAAAGAAAATTAAATACATCTCTTTTTCATGTTTACATATTTCATCTCTCTAATAATATATAACATGTTGATTCATAGTTATTTTATAGCATTCATAATGCTATTTGTTTACTTGTTAGAATTCATGCGATGGTTATAGATTTGGTATCTAAGGTGGTTATTAATTCAACAAATTGGTGGACCTATATGCCACTTAATATGTAATACATAACATCCCCACTAATATGATAGATAAAGGGAACAAAACACATTATTAAGTATTGAGTGAAAACCTCTCAACTATCTACCAAGCTTGTACAAGTTTGATCAACCTTGTGATAAATATAATGTGAAGTTTTCCTTTATCTTAGATCAAACTGTTTAAGGATCATGTCTCAGGTTAAAAGCCTTATGAGGATTTGTGAAGTTTTCTAATTTATATGTTCTTAATCAAGTTTTTACTCTATTTCAAATATATACCATTCTCTATTTTCAATGCATGACTAAGAAATCATCTGATCGACAGTAGAGTTACACCCATAGGAGGCCCCCCTATCGAGTTGTAAGGATATCTAATTTTGTTTATGTTTCCATTTGTTCATAAGCATGATAGTCTTCTGAAGTTTATTTTCTTCTAAGTTATAATTTGATCATTTGTTATTCAAGTCTTAGAGCGCTCATAAAAGAAAAATTACCAAAACTATTTAAATTTCATATGTCTTTCCTTTCGGGTTTCATTACTCACTTAATATCATAGATGGAAAAAGAAATGTCTTTTAGAGTTAATTGTGCACATCAGTGATCATTTAGATTTACTTGTTCTCATTTGAATTCTATTCCTGTCAGTAGTTTCTTTTTGCAATTGTAATTAGCTTCTTTTCTTTTTGCAATTAGTTTTTCTTTTGTAATTAATATTAAACAATAATTTCGATTTTGATGTAACTTTGAATAGAAAGAACTTGTGGGTGTTTACTCTCGAAATGTCATTTAAACATTTGTCCATACTTAGGATAATTTCATACTTAGAATAATTCAGTCCATAGATAGAATTCCTAGCATATATAGTGCACATACATCTCATAAGTACACGAACCTTGTTTGAAAATTAATGAAATAATTTAAGAACAATTAAATCACCCAACAAGGTAATGCCAATGTGGACTACATATGGACATCATGCCGATGACATGGAAGGATGTGTTGGTGTTGGTTATTTCCAAAGAAGGTAAATTCCAAGGAAATTGGTTTTCCTAGTTGTGTTGTGAGTTGTAAGCTCATGTAGGTTTTTCTATTTTCCCCACTATGGAGGTTATCCATGATGCTCATCCATGATTGTTTTCTTGGAGTTATATCCATACAAATTAGACCCATATTGGATCAATCTTGGAGTGGAATAATTGCAGATCGCAACTTAAATCTTTGTATTCTTTGTTGGTGCATTTGGTTGCTTTGTTGCCATTAGTTCTTGGATTGGTGGGGCACGTTCAACCTTCTAACTACAAGAGCTAGATTGATTTCTCAACTTTGCAATCATTGAGATTGTGGCACCGCATCTTCAAATATTCAATCTGCATTTGGAATATTTTTTGGATCGTGCCATAAGTCTTACAGTCATCCATATTGGTTTTTTTCCCGATTTTTCTATTTTTCTACAACGTGACGTGCTTTCTTCAGTATTGGAAAATTTCTGTTGTGCATTTAAAATTCATTGTCAGAACTACACATCATCCGCATATTTTCCACCATAGTTATTTTTAATTCAAGATTTTGTTTTGCAATCTTTTTGTTGTGGGATTTTATTTGAAACAGGATTTTTTTTTTTATTTGTGATAATATGGTTGAATAGAGGATTGGTGGGTTTGTCAATCCCCACAATTATCATACCTAGAAGCTCAAAATGCAGCAACTCCTGCAATCAAAGGGATTATGGAAAATTTTACCAGAAAATCAGCGCTCGCTCACCAAATAAATGGAGAAGTTTGCTTACAGAAACAAGCTTGATGAATCCATGGGGTCAATTGGAATTCATGTTTCAAACAATTTTCTATTCCATCTTGATAAATGTGATACTTCGAAGAAAAGTTGGGACAACCTGACCTCTATATTTGGAAAAGTCAACGAGTTTAAGGCCTTACAATTGGAAACATAATTGTCGTCATTGATCCCTGATGAGAAAACCTCTATTGAAGACTATATTGTCAAATTCCGATCATTGGTTGCATAGTTGAAAGGATGTGGAGACACCAAATCAGTCGCAGTGTGCATTTTCTTGATTCTATCCAAGTTGAAGGGTCTGTATCAGGTATTTTCTTTTACATTTTATTCTACAATGGATGGGTGATAAATTTAAAAAGCCTTCTTTTGAGTTATTTTGTGAACGCTTAATAAGAGAACAAACTAAGCTTCAACATATAGATTCTCTTTCTAGCTCTACATCTCAAGCTCTTGTAGAACATCTCCAAAGGCAAATCCAAAGCTATTCCTCAAAAGAAGAAAGATTCTACTCATAGTAGTGTGCCTCCCTCCAAACATCAGAAAAAGTTAAAGCCCTCTCTATCCTTATCCAAGCTCAAAACGTCTTCCTCCAAGCCATGGAATAAGAGTCAAATGAAACCTGCAACTTTTGTGGAGGAGAAGGGCATCCAGAATCCAAGTGTTATAAGAAAATTGAGCATTGAATGAAGCTATGAAGCAGTATAGTATTTTAGTGTCCAAACCCTCTTCATCTGGTAGAGGGCATGCTTTATTTGCTCAAGCTTTACATGCATTCTCAGATAGTTGGATATTTAACTCAGGTGCATCTCATCATATGACTCATTCAAGTAAGTTACTTCCATCTCCATCTGATTGTAGTGTTTCCTAGATTACAGTGGGAGACTCTTCACAGCTTGATGTTCGTGGATCGAGAACTCTTTAGTAAGATTATGGTTGCATCAAGAATGTTTTTCTTATGCCTGACCTCTCCGAAAATTTACTTTCTATTTATCAGATCTTCCATTATGTTGATGGGAAAACAATTGAGTTTTCTCCCAATGATGTAAGCATTTGAGAAATACAAGATCTATAAGTTGTTGTTGCATATGGATAGGTAGATCACAACTCTCGCTTATACATATTTGCAGGTTTTGAGCCTTCTTCTGGTAACTCATTTATTGCACATGTTGATTCGTTAAGTAAGATTTGGCATGAAAGATTTGGACACCTTAACTACATATATTTGTAGAAAACGAATTCTCAAAATCTTGTTCTTAGGTTTCCCAAGGTGTCATGCATAGATGGAGTTTGTCTAGGATATGTTCCTAGAAAACAACATCAAGATCCTTTTCCAAAAGGGAAAGCATTGCAGGCTAATGTTCCTCTCGAGTTGGTGCATAGTGATCTTATGATCTTTCCAACTCGTTCTTTTTCAGGAGCTAAGTATGCAATGAACTTCATTGATGATTTCTCATGCAAATATTGGTATATTTTCTTAAGTTTAAAAGTGAAGTTCTCGTCACTTTCAAAACTTTTAAAGCTTTTGTTGAGAATCAATCCTCTCTTTCTATCAAGAATATACGCACAGATAATGGGAGGGATTATGTCAGTCACACATTCAATGATTGTTGTAGAGAACATGGCATCTTGCATCAACACTTTTTTCCCTACACCCCTTAGCAAAATTGCGTTGTTGAAACGAAGAATAGGAAATTGAAAGAAATGGCCAATTGTATGATTCAGTCCAAGAACCTACCATCCTCCTTCTAGGCTGAAGCAATGAACTATGCCAATTATATTTAGAATCAGATGCCTCATAAAGCAGTGCTATATATGACTCTAGAGGAAGCTTGGAGTCATGTCAAACCTAATGTCTCTACTTTTAGAGTCTTTGGCAGTGTAACATGTGCCTTGATTCCAAATGAGAAGCTCAAAGCTATGGAGAAGAAGAGCCAACCTTTGATTTTCGTTGGCTACAGTGAAGACATGAAAGAATATAGATTGTTTGATCATGTTGCAAAGGATGCTTTGTTTCGCATAGTTGTTTGTTTTGATGAGAACTTCAAACAATCATTATAAGACTCATAAAGAGGATGATGAAATTCCTCCTCCTAAAGGTGAAAATCAGCTAGAAGAACAACCACTTCCTGTAGTTGATCAACCTACATAGGAACATATTAATCAAGAAAAAGGGAGGAGAAGCCTTTGTCAGAAGAAGCAACCTAAAAGGTATGGCTATGATGTATCTGATTTTAGTTATTTTGCTCCTTCTCCCAATAATATTTAGCCCAAGAAAGTTGGTATTTTTCTTTTCAGTCATGCCATTTCAGAGGACCCCCAACATTTGTTTAATGTTGTTTGGATACTCGAATGGGAAGCTGGCATTACAGAGGAGTATTCTTCTTTGATGAATAATCACACATGGGATATCGTTCCTCTTCCCAAGGACCAAGCATGCTATAGATGGTACTATTGACAAGTATAAGGCACAACTAGTGGCCAAGTGTTTTTCATAGGTTGAAGGTATTGATTACTCTGAGACTTTTGCCGATGTTTCCAAGATGAATTCCATACGTCTTGTGTTGTCTCTTGTTGTCTCACAACGCTGGTTAGTTTATCAGATGAATGTGAAGATTCCTTCTTTCACAATGTTTTGGAAGAAGAAAACTACACGGATTAGCCTTCTCGTTTTGTGTGTAGGAGTCTTCTCTTGTATGCAGGCTTCATCATTCTTTGTATGGTCTCAAACAAGATCCATGAGCTTGGTATGAGAAGATGGATAGTTTTCTACTATATACAAGCTTTATTCATTTTCACTCAGATCCTACAGTTTATATTAAAAGAGAAGGAATTGATCTTTTGATATTATTTCTATATGTGGATGATTTTATTCTTACTGGGAGTTCTTCATCCATGATATAGAGTGTGCAACAATAGTTGATGGAGCAGTTTGACATGATAGATCTTGGCCTTTTGCATTATTTCCTTGGTTTTCAGGTTCATCAATCTTTAGATGGCATCTCCACATTTCAGCAAAAATATGGTCTTGATTTTCTTCAGAGATTTGGCATGGCTGATTATAAGTCAGTACCCTCTCCATTCCAATAAGTTGTTACACTTCTAATAGTTTCTCGTCATCCCATGTTGATCTTACCTTGTATCAATAGTTGGTTAGAAGTTTTTTGTACTTGACACATACTCGACCAGACATCTCTTTTGCAGCTAGAATTGTCTATTAGTTCTCGCAAGATCCACATGAGAGTCACTAGAAAGTAGCTAAGTGCATTGTAGTGGCCAATCTAGGGTGCTAGACTAGACTAGATTTAATATCAACCAAGGTAGGTAAACTTAGAGGCACGTGTCTAAAGTCTATAGACATAAAAGGATCCCTAACTAAGTGTCTACTGTGACAGGCTACAACACTCCTTTACAGGAGGTTGAAATATGTTTCCTCTCACCTTAACACTCAGATCACCTAATTTATTTAACTGTCCTAAAGATACAACGTATTGCTAGACTAAGTTTTCAACCCTCTTGCAAGGATATTATACACAAAAGCTCTTTCCAGCTAACACACTAAGCATTCATGGAAATCAAAAGCACACTGAATTTTAAATGCATGAAAACAGAGTCTACGGAGATGTTTTGAAATCTAATGATCGATCAAATCTTTTACAAGATATTGTTCAATGATCTAGCAATCAAATTCTTAAGCTATCACCATGAATATTATTTGCAAGAATTTCTAATCAAATTGATAAACTCACAAACATGGAAATAACATTAAACACTATGCACACTATTCAAATCCAAAAACGCTATGGAAATGAAATTAACATTATACCAATCCATGTAGGGCCCGTCCACACTTGAATGGAACACTTAAGAAACTTCAAGCAACGAGAATGTTAACGCATGAGCAATGTTCGAGTAAAACAGTGACTGTAATTAAGTTCTGAAGATTGAAATCACATACAAGAGCTCTGTTCTGGAAACAATACATAGAGGTAATAATAATAATCGTTTGGACAATACCATATGCAATCTTTATCTGCTTGTCTCCTATCAAAATCGAATGTACATACATTATGCAGATGTTTCTGCTTTTACAAAGAGTGATTTTTGTCCTTTTTAATCTAAACTGATTTCCAAAAGAAAAACGAAATCAGTTTGGGAAACCATGGCTTTTTGCTGCCTTTGTGATCAAAAAGGCTGGGTTTGACCAACATTGACTACATATCCAGGAGCGTTAGATTTGTTGTTGAATTGATTTTTCACCATGCATGTACACTCAAGATCACGTTCCTATCCATTACTTTGACTTGCCTGCCATGCCACGTGTCACATCATAAACCATTTACAGGAAGTCATGACATCCTGTAATCTTTTTGTTGAAAATTCCTAATTTTTAACATAAAAATTCACAAATTAAATTTAATGTAAATTAATAACTATAATGCTATTGATTAATCAATTTCGATGGATATGAGGGGTCTATGGGAGAAAACGATAGACAAATGATGGTGTTCTAGAAGAAAAAGATGGAAATGAAATGGTACCAACATCTCCCCCAAGATCAATGATTTAGCATGTCCTCATGCTAATCCTGATGTGCTTCCTTTAAACTCTATTCCTGCCTGTGCCTCTGCTGCTTGTAACAATGCATCTATATTCTTCTGAGCTTGGGCATCCTTCTGAATGTGGAGCTCATGTTTCAAATTATTGTATTTCTCTTTGAGAGCTTTCTTTTGAGTATACCATTTGGTTTCCCACTTGCAAATGTCGGTTTGTTTAGCCTTGAGTTCTTTGCTTTTCTCCTTTAGCTTCTCATTTTTCTGCTGAGTCTTCTTACTCTGAACTCTCAACATTTCATTCTCCCTCTTGATGGCCTTCTCTAGCATGTTGGCCTTCATCAGTTCTTCTTTTAACTTTTCAATTTGTTTTTCTAACCTCCTTTGTTTCTTGTTTGGAGGTGGTGACTCTGTCCCTTGTCTGTGGTTGCTCTCAACTTCCATTTCGGCTTCCGGTCCAGGCTGTGAATGAACACTGGTCTCAATGTCCATCGGTTCATGTGCATTTGACTCTAGTTGATCTTCTCCTGTTTGGGTCTTTTGTATTCTCCTTGATCTTCTTGTATATGTAGTGAAAATCTTGTCATGCTCAATTTTTTGTGCAGCTTCTTGCCTCATCTTTCTCATCCTTACACTATTGTTGTGTGGAGGGACATTGCTTGACTTGCGCACAGGGATTTCCTCATCAATGTCAAGAATAAATCCTGAGTGCTCTTGTTGTTCTTGTTCATCTTCTCCGTCTTTGATTTTATTAGCAACCAGAAATTCCTTCCATGTTTTTCCCCTCCTCTGCACTTCAAATTCAATTAGAATTTTAATTAACCCAAAATGATACAAGCTTTTATCCTCATTACCCTTTTGCTTTTGAATAGTTTTTGACATCTTAGTCAAACTTTGTAGGAGGAAATAGGGTAGACTAATGGTGCATTGCCCTTTTAAGTGCAACAGGAGTTTGATGTGTTATAGATAGACTATGTTGTAACGACCCTCACACATAACAAATTTTTGAATAATATACACCATTTCATCCCATGGGTGCATCAGCCAGCTTCTAGGGACACCCTTTTTCCAGTTAACGGATGAAACCCTTGACCTAGACATCAATTGGGTCCATGATTTTTCCTTGAATTGTTTTGTTTTGAAATATTTTTCTCCTTCTGGGCTGATTCCCAAGGTTTGTGCTATGGTGTCTTCTGAAATCCTAAAAGAGAAGTTTCCTATCAATGCTTTCTCTCCATTAAATGTAAATGCAAATTGCTTAGTTACTTCTTCATTGTTCCCATTAAACTTCTCTAGGAAGGGTAACCATTGCTTTTCCCTTAAAATTGTAATACAGTCATCATGATACTGGGAACTATCAAATGTATTAGGCTCTGCTCTATTAGTCATTTTGACAAAGAAACTCCTGTTCTAACCCTCTTCATTTATTCTTAATAATTCAACAAGGGTCTCTTCATTTGTTACCTCTATTTTTTGCCCCACTCAACCGACCTGGTAGCACCTTCTATTCTCGGGTTCTCCTTCTTCAGTGGCTTAGGCAAAGATCAGATGAATGTCCTTGGATTATAGCGGAAGTGGAAACTCGTGAGCCCAATTACTATGCTCTCCCTTCATATCACCTGGTGTTCTCTGCCTTCTTTGAAATCACAGCATTTGAATTACTAGGGTGGTAATGCCCTTTTTACAAACTGAGAATGAAATGAAACTTTAACAACCGACTTGACCCAATTCACTATAATGATAATGCAGAGCGCATTCATATTACAAAGACAGAGGAGCTGTACTAGGTTGTATAGATACCATCATGAGAACGACGTAAGCATATATGGAGTGCTGGAGTGATGATAACGGATAGTTGTTTGCATGAGTCGACTTGGGTCGAACAATCGTGTTATAACTTGGCCAATTCAAAAAACCAATGAATGAAATCATTTAACACTTGTCTCTCCAATGATTCACCACCTGTCCCTTGCTCATTGGTACTTGGCCGGTTAGGAAAATGTTGGATCGATAATAAGGTTTGATGGTTGATTCAAGAATGAGGAGTTAATTACAAGGCTTGAAGGGTGGTGTAGGAGAAGATTTAAAAATTGTAGGAGTATGGGGATAGGCTAGAGTGTGTTGGGAAATGATAGTAATTAGGAATGTGACAAGGGTGATGGGTATAGGGGTGTTTTTGAAATTGATCATAAGCAATCATAGTCATCATATTTAACACTAAAATAATCCAAGAATTTTAAATGTCAAAAATAAAAATTAGAACAATACATTACACTTTGTTGGTTGATCAAGAGTTGAGTTGGCATGCATAGGTAGGACTGATCTTTATTGTCCAGATATGACTAATCTTCACTATCCATAACAGGTCCCTTCTGAGATGAATTTGGATACAACAGGTCCCTCTGAGATCTGGAGAATGTTTGTGCAGTTTCTTTGAAATATGAAAAAGAAGTATGTGTGTGCAGCTTCCCTGATCTTTGGTGTTGATGGAGCCTCGGTGATAAGCAACCTTTGAAACTCTGTCGAAACTTTGTTGAAGCTTTGCTGAAGTAGCTTGAGATAGTAGTCTTTAACAGGTCCCTTTGATGTTTGTTGAATAGGTCCCTCTAATGTTGGTGCTGGTAACATAGTCTTCTAAACAAGTCCCACTGCATATTTCTTGAATAGGTCTCTCTGATTAGAACAAAGACAAAAACAACTTCTTTATTGAAATACTGAAGTGCTGAAACAAACTCTTTGAGAATTTACAATGAGGAGATGAGATAAGGAAAACAAAAATGTTGATACTTCTCCCCCACTAAAGCTTTGACTTGTCCTCAAGTCATTATTAAATCGATGAATCAAACAGGAAACAAAAAGAACAGGGAATTCTTACGAGCCAAAGAATTGGTTTTCAAGTAAGAATTCTGGGTTAGAGTGTGCCAGAGTCTGGTTTTCACATCTAAACCATTATATATATATATATTATATATATATATATATATATATATATATATATATATATATTATATTTTATATTTTTTATATTTTTTTATTTATATTGTTGTTTATTTTTTATTTTTTAAATTGAAATGAAATGAACTAAGGTAGAGATACCACAACTAAAGGCTGCAATATCTCAACCTCCCTTTGCTGAGATACAGTTCAAAGAGAATCCTCCTTTGTGATGGGTCGATGATAGAGTTTCAACCTATGGCCATTGACAAGAAAGGGGTGACCTTCTCCATCAATGGTAATAAGCTTGACTGACCCATTATCATAAACTTGAACTATTAGATATGGGCCCATCTAATGTGTGGTAAATTTGGCTTTATGATCTCTGAATTTAGAGTCAAAGAGTAAATCCCAGTCTCCTTCTTTGAACTATTTCTTTTTTATGTGTGCATCATGCCACTGCTTCCTTTGTTTCTGCATTAGGAGTGTTGTCTCCTCTTCTTGCTGCCTCATTTCATCCAGCTGGTTCAATTGCTAAATTCTTTCTTGTTGGGCTTCATTAAGATCAATTCCTAAATATGCAGCCATCTTATAAGTATGTATTTGAAATTCAATAGGAAGCATTACCTCTTTGCCATACACCAACTGATATGGTGTAAATCCTGTAGTTTTCTTCAACGTGATTCTATAAGCACGGAGTGCATCTTTGAGCTTCTCTTCCCAATTCGTTATGTTCATTACTATGGTCTTAGTGATAATTCCTTCCAATGTTTTATGTGTGGATTCCACCTGGCCATTGGCCTGTGGATGGTAAGGTGTACTTCTTCTGTGCTTGATTTGATATTTTTCTGTGATGTCCTTAACTAACTTTGAAGTAAACTGAGTACCTTGATTTGTCACTATCTCCCTTGGTACTCCATACCTTACAAAAATTTCTTCAATAGGAAGTTTGCTACTGTTTGTTCAGTTGCTCGGACTAGTGCTTTGGCTTCAGCCCATTTTGTCACGTAATCAATACATACTAGGATGTACTTTTACCCTTGGAAGTTGGATTGATGGGTCCTATGAAATCTAGAGCCCATTTTTCAAATGGCTCTAAGTGTAATTGAGGCTGAAGCGGCATTTCATTTGTAGTTGTTGGCCTACCCATTCTTTGACAGCTATCACAACTCTTCACGTATTTCTTGGAATCCTTAATAATAGATAGCCAGTAGTATCCAAGACTAAGAATCTCGAATGTTGTTCTTTTAGATGCAAAATGCCCACCACACGGTTCATCATGGCAAGATTTTAAAATATCAATTATTTCATCATTTCTTACACATCGTCTAACAATCATATCATAACCAGTGTAAAATAAATCTCCATTAACCCATGAGTATCGAGCACTTTGTTTGATTAGCCTCTTCTTTTCCTTTGGAGTAAAATATGGAGGTGTTCTTCCTGTGGACAAATAGTTGGCTAAGTCAGGATACCAAGGATTCACTATTGAAATTGCAAATAAATTTCATTTGGAAAAGAATCTTCAACCAGAACAACCTCACCTGGATTTTGCAGTCTAGAAAGAAAATTTGCCACCTGATTCTCCTTACTTGGTCTATCTAACACTGTGATGTTAAATTCTTGTAATAATAACAGCCATGTGGTAACTCTGCCATTAGTTACTAGTTTATTCATTAAATACTTAATGGCAGAATGGTTAGTATGTACAAAAACCTCATAACCAATTATATAATGGCGAAATTTACTCACAGCATGTATGATTGCAAGCATTTCTTTTTCAGTGACTGCATAGTTTAATTCTGTAGGTGTTAGATTTTTACTAATGAAATAGATGGCATAATGACAAGACTCCTCTTTTTGGCTTAATGAGGCACCTACTGCAGTATCAGATGCATCTGTAAAGATGTGAAATGGTAGGTTCCAGTTAGGTCCTTTTAAGACTGGTGTGGTTGATAACTTTTCTTTGAGTGTTTCAAATGCTTGCTGACAATTATCATTCCAATTGAAAGGTGCATCTCTGGCTAGAAGCTTAAACAATGGGAAATCTATTTTACTAAAATGTTCAATAAACCTTCTGTAATAGCTCGCAGACCCAAGAAAACTTCTTACCTCTTTTTGAGTCTTCAGAATTAGCAAATTGACAATGATCTGGATTTTTGATCGATCAACTTTAATGCCTTGATAATAAATATAGTGTCCTAATACTATCCCTTCATTTAACATCATAAAACACTTTTCATTGCTCAGAGACAGATTAGGTTCAATACATATCTTCAAAAATTTTTCAAGATTCTCTAATGCATGCTCAAATGAATTACCATACACTGGAAAATCATCCATGTAAACTTTAACACAATCGTGAACTAAATCAACAAAAATAGCTAATACAGCTCTCTGAAATGTAGCTGAAGCATTGCAAAGTCCAAATGGTAAAACATTATAAGCATAAGTGCCCCAAGGACAAGTAAAAGTGGTTTTGTCTTGGTCCTCTAAGGCTATCCTGATCTGGTTGTGGCCACTGAAACCATCAACAAAACAGAATGATGATTTCCCAGCTAATGTGTCTAGAACTTGGTCAATAAATGGTAGTGGGAAATAATCTTTTAGGGTTGCTTTGTTCAATTGTCTGTAATCAACACAAATCCTCCACTTACTATTTTTCTTGGGCACTACTACCAATGGGGATACCCACTGACTGTCGGAGATAGGATAAATAAATTGACTTTCAACAGTTTTTGTAATTCCTCTCTAGCAATATCTTGAAGCATGGGATTCATTTGTCTCTACGGTTGCCTCACTAGTTTGATATTACTATCTGTATAAATATGGTGGGTGCATGTTTCAGGGTGAATTTCGTGCATATCGGTGTAGTCCCAAGCAAATTCTTTTTGGTATTTTCTCAATAATTGAATCAATTTATCCTCCTGAGATGAGTCTAGGTGAGTGCCAATATTCAAAGTTTTTCCTGGACTAATCGCTATGGTCTTGCTCTGTGTGTTTGTGATAGATTGGACAGGAAAAATGTTGTGAATTGTTGTTTGCAAAGAATGAATGGTGCTTGTTTCCTGAAAATTTTGTGCCAAAAGTTCATCTGCAGCATGGTATTGGTCATTTCTCAATTCTTCGGAAACATCAGGTTAAGAAAGGAACAATTCTACCAAATCATCATTATTATGTTCTTGAAAATCATAGATTTGATTAATGCTGAAAACATATTGAACTTCTGCCTTATCATTGTATTTATCATCCAGCCATAAATTGTGTGCTACTGCTGGTGATTGTGTTGATGGGTAAAGAGTGAGTTGTTTTCTTTCAGTTCCTTGTGAAATGATCATATTACCCGATCTACATCCTATGAATGCATCAACAATTGCTAACCATAGTCTACCAAGGATGATAGGGTGTCCTCCTAAATTGGATTTTAGCTGAAGAACTAAAAAGTACATTGGATACTCCCTAGAGTCTAGTGAAACAATTATTTCCTCGAAAATCCATTCAGGAATCACTTTAGACCTATCAGCGAGTTCTAGAACAATCTTTGTGTGCTGCAAGTTTGTGAGTTGGAGTGTTTTCATGGTTTCAAGAGTCATCACATTTATTGTGGCCCCAAGCTCAATTAAGGTGTTTGGAATATGTATGTTGTTAATGATTGTAGTGACTCTGGGAATACCAGTACCAGCATACTTTTCCATTGAAATGGTGTTTTTCATAAGGCCATCTAAATGTCCAATAATAGGAATGGTTTGTGGATCAACTCTTTTCCTAGTAGGCTTTTTAAGGCACAGTTCTTTGATGGCTTTAGTATATATGGGAATGTCTTTTATGGCTTGTAGTAGCAATATTTTTATATAGACATTCTTTAGCTCATCTAAAACATCAAACTGTGGTATAGACATGGGAAGTTTTATTTGGACCAATCTGTATGGAAAATGTGGTGGATGCAACAGTTGCATTTGTTTATTTCTGATATCATCATTTTGTTTTCTTTGGATTGGAGTTTCATTTTCATTTTATTTGTTTTCTTCTTGTTTATCAGCTGCTAGAGATTCTTTGTGAAGTACCTTACCAGACCTCAAATTGATATTTTGCAAGGGTAATGTGGGATATGAGGGTCCCTCATCTACATTGTAAGCTAGTCTCTCTGCTCCGTTATTTAGATTTGGTATAGGTTGAGTAGGGATTTGAGTAGGTCTAGGAGGTTGTTGGTTAGATGGAAGTTGTAATTGTGGTGGATTTATTGGTGGAGGAGCAGACAATGCTTGTTGAGTGGGTTGGGGTTGATGTGGCTAAACAACTTGCTGCTGAGGATATTGCTGATATGGTTGAGGATATGGCGAATATGGCTGATGATATTGTTGATATGGCTGCGAATATGGTTGGTATGGTTGAGGATATGGTTGATATTGTTGAGATTATTGTTGAGATGGTCTCCATGGTTGTTGTGGGTAATTTTGGTGCTGCCATGGCATGGGTACATTCCACGAATTCTAAGCATACATCTGATCATGTGCAGGAAATTGCAAATTCTGGTTTGGGAACATACCTTGGGGTGGAGGTCTTGGCTGCCATGGTCTCTTTTCACCCATGAAATGCACATTCTCCATATCTGTATTAGCTGCCACATTACAATTATTCGAAACCTTGACTTTAGAGAAATGAAATATATCATGATTTTTAGTACGAAAGGCACAAACTTGAATGTTTTCTACTGGGCAATCTTTTAAGGCATGTTCCTTCCAGCATTTTGGACAAAAGATAGCCATCATTTGGTCTTCCTCTTCTTGTATTTTCTTAGCTTTAAGACTGTCAATTTGAGTTCCTAAGGTACTCAATAGATCTGTTTTGAATTCCTCTAACAAATTTCCTATTTCAGCTCATGTGACACTTGCTGAAGCAGATTTTGTGGCTTTGGATGATATGGTTCTCTTTCCAATTTTGGCTTTGCTCCTAGAATACTTTTCACATAAATCAACAATTTCTTTGAAAGGTAAGGTGGAAATATCACCTTTTCCCGTCAAATTAAGATCATCTAAGTATTCCTCTCGAATGCATTTCAAAAATAGTGTTCGAATGAGATCAAGAGTCATGGATCGATGCTTTGATTTTTGTAAATTGTAAGCAAATCGTTCCAAGCACTCCTCTAGATTTTCGTCCTCTTGTTGATTCATCCTAAAGATATCATCTTTAGAATCCTTCGATCTACAATAAGGTTGGTATTTCTTTAGGAATATTCTTCTCATGCCACCCCAATTAGTTATTGCATGCTCACCAAGTCCCATGAACCATCTTAGTACTGATGCCTTTAATGTTGTTGGGAAGAGTCTAAGCCTATGGGCATCATCTGTGTAACCATATGCTCGACATACAATGTCAAACTCAAACAAGAATGAATCTGGGTCTTCTGAAGCCATGCCATAAAAGTTTGGTAATATAGAAGGAGGTATGTTTTTAATTTTTATTTCCTCATCATGATTGTCTTCTGGTTCGTGAATAGGAAATTTAAAGGTTGATTCTTCCTCCTCTCTTTGATCTTGTTGTTGTTCAGGAGTGGGTCTTCTTGCTGATCCTCCCCCTTCCTTAGCCATTTTTATAGATTCCTCTGGTGATTTAATTTCTTGTTTAGTGTCACTCATTCCAAAGAGATGTTCTAGGGATTGTTGAATTATTTTTCTACTTTCTCTTTTTGTAGAAGATTCAGGGAGATGTTTCTTCTATGATTCATGTGCCATTAGGATTTGTCTCTCAGTAAGTGTATGTCTTTGGCTTGATTTGTGTTTATCCTCTAATTTTTTTATGGTGATTTCCTCAGCTAGTATTGTGTGTTCAATGTTTCCTAAAGGGTCTGCTCCTGGTGGTAGGTTAGTTTCTAGATGGGGGGTTTTTATGAATCTACCTTTATTATCTCTAGATCTAGGCATAAGAAAACATGACTTCTAAAATGACAATTAAAATCAATTCTATGTTGTATTTTTTTTTGTTTTTGTTTATTTATTTATTTATTTTTTTCAAAATCCTCTAACTGCGCCTCCCCAGCAATGGTGCCAAAATGTAGTGGCCAATCTAGGGTGCTAGATTAGACTCGATTTAATATCAACCAAGGTAGGTAAACTTAGAGGCACGTGTATAAAGTCTATAGACATAAAATGATACCTAACTAAGTGCCTACTGTGACAGGCTACAACACTCCTTTACAGAAGGTTGAAATATGTTTCCTCTCACCTTACAGCGTATTGCTAGACTGAGTTTTCAACCCTCTTACAAGGATATTATACACAAAAGCTCTTTCTAGCTAACACACTAAGCATTCATGAAAATCAAAAGCACACGGAATTTTAAATGCATGAAAACAGAGTCTACGGAGATGCTTTGAAATCTAATGATCGATCAAATCTTTTACAAGATATTGTTCAATGATCTAGCAATCAAATTCTTAAGCTATCACCATGAATATTATTTGCAAGAATTTATAATCAAATCAATAAACTCACAGACATGGAAATAACATTAAACACTATGCACATTATTCAAATTTGAAAATGCTATGGAAATGAAATTAACAGTATACCAATCCACGTAGGGCTCGTCCACGCTTCAATGACACACTTAAGAAACTTCAAGCAATGAGAATGTTAACGCATAAGCACTGTTGGAGTAAAACGGTGACTATAATTAAGTTCTGAAGATTGAAATCACATACAAGAGCTCTATTCTGGAAACAATACATAGAGATAATAATAATAATCGTTTGGATAATACCATACACAGTCTTTATCTGCTTGTCTCCTATCTAAATTGAATGTACATATATTATGCAGATGTTTCTACTTTTACAAAAGAGTGTTTTTTGTCCTTTCTAATCTAAACCGATTTCCAAAAGAAAAACGAAATCAGTTTTGGAAGCCATGGGTTTTTTCTCCCTTTGTGACCAAAAAGGTTGGGTTTGACTAGCATTGACTACATACCCAGGAGCGTTAGATTTGCTGTTGAATCGATTTTTCACCATGCATGTACATTCCAAATCACGTTCCTATCCATTGTTTTGACTTGCTCGCCATGCCACATGTCACATCATAAACCATTTACAGGAAGTCATGACATCCTGTAATCTTTTTGTTGAAAATTCCTAATTTTTAACATAAAAATTCACAAATTAAATTTAATGTAAATTAATAACTATAATGCTATTGATTAATCAATTTCGATGGATATGAGGGGTCTATGGGAGAAAAATATAGACAAATGATGGTGTTCTAGAAGAAAAAGATGGCAATGAAATGGTACCAACATGCATTCTTTGGTATATTCAAGGCACTTCCAAGTTTGGCATTCAATACATTACTGGTTCTTTTGAGATGGAAGGTGTTGGGGTCTAGGTATGAACAATCTATTCACCCTTTTCCTACATTAATTTATCAATCCAGGTGCGTATCCTCTCAAGGCAATGCGCAACATATATGTAGGGGCAAGCATACCATCCTTTATCGACCAAGGCTTCGTGATTAAGATTCAAAACATTGCTGTGAAACTAACTAGCTACAAAACTCAAGAAAATCAATTACAAGAATTAACAAGTTGTAACAACAACTATGAAATAATAAACAACACACACAGAAATGCGCAACACCTAATTAGGAGAGCGGGCCTAGCTCTCTGATCAGGGCTGCGTTAATCACAACAAAGAATGGAGCAGAAAAAGAGATGATATTTTATTAATATATAAAGGGGTATTACAATATCTATGGGGAGTCCCCCAATTACAGGAATAAAATGTCTTTTATACATAGCGAGGGAGAACAACATCTTTCCCCAAAACCTAGTAATCATATACCCATAAATGTACATTAGTTTGAATGGCACCAACATCGGATAGACAAGATCAGTGAGTGGTCAAGAAATGGTTTGGGGATCTGCGACTCCAGGTACATGGCTTCCTTATGGTTGGTCGTTGCTGTGAATTGTAGATCTGCTCTGGGACGCTGTGAGATTGGTATCTGTTCTCCAGAAGCTGCGGTCAAAAATATGTTTTAACACTGTGAATAGGCAAAACCCCGTGACTTTACTTCATTAATAGAATATTCCAATAGATGAAAAAGGGGTGATTACCTCACGGATTTAGAATAGTAAACATAGGTGAATAAATGAAAAGAGGTCAAAAGGAATGATGGAAATGCAATAGAAAGATAGCCTGATTTGGTGCCCAACATCTCCCCCCAACTAGCCTTCTGCATGCCCTCATGCAGTTCGTCGCCTCTGTAGGTCTGGGTTTTGCAGACCATTGACCTCCTAGAGTTCAGCAAGATCATACTCTTCGGCCATCTCTATCCCTGGAACTTTAAAACTTCTAAGAGGAGGAATTCCTTCCGCGAATCTCTTGAAACATTATATGTTGGGGTGTAATTTTCTACTGGTAACCGGATAGTGGGGAACTGAAATTGGATCCCCATCCACCACACCTCGCATGTTTAGACACATGCCACATACTTGGGCACTCTGGGAAGTGTTCGTGAAAAATTTGGTGCCCCAAAGGGTTCCCTATTTTGGACAACTGTAGGTGACATCATCCACCTTTTCTGATAGCAATCAAGGGCCTCATCTTGAAATGTGACTAATTGCCTAACAAAAAGGTCAAGGCACCATTTTTGTGTCCTCAGCATTCTTTCTCTGTTCCCCTCAATTCCCAAAAAGGTGTTGTGTTTAGTGAACATGGTGATTGACCTTTCATGTTCTCCTCTTACTATAAATGGCTTTGTAACCTGATTGGACTCAAATGTATTAAAGGCCTTCTGCCAGCTGATCTAATTAAAAGTATAAGAGGTGGGGGCCCTTAAATGAATGTCCCCCACATATGGGATCAGGTTAAATTATTTGTCCATGTGCAGTAGATACCCATGCAGGTAAAACTCACACATCAAATGCTGAGCTGGCACGTCATGGCTCCTCATTATGCGGAGGAATTGTACACTGTCCTCTATTTCATAACTAATTTCATTCTTAATGCTCTCCATACAGAATAAAATAAAATGTTCATGCAAGAATAGAGAATAACAAGAAGTAGGGGGACCACATGCCATCACCTCTTGCGCCAAGTTAAACATCTGCTCCTTATCAGTTTTCAGCTATGCCACTTGCTTTTCCAGCCACTCCATCTTGAGTTACTACTTCGCATGGCTCAATTTCATGACATCTATGCACTCCACATATTCAAAAATGGTTGTGCAAGCTTGTTCCTAAGTTCTTCTGGCCTCATTTTGATACCGAGTTGTAGTAGATTTCCAAGTATACACTTCGGCCGTTAAGGCATACTCACAGTCTTCAAACAATCACTCGACCGAGTCTATTTGAGTGGCAGCAGAAGTTGTGGCTATCTGGTCCACCTGAGTCTCTACTTCTACTACTATGGCCTTGGTATTTTTGGCTTGCCACTTGTATTTCTTCATCTGCTTCTGCAATTTGTGTACCTGCTTCCTTAGTTTCCTGACCTCCATCTTAAGCCGCATTGTTTCTTTAAATTGCAGCTGGTATTTTTGCTTGACAAGGAGTCTTCGTTGTTCACACAACTGCACCCATTCTTGCTTAACCAAAACTTCCTCAGTTTTGGAAACTGCGGGTAAATCCCCTGAGGCAGCTTCTGCCATCCCGATTGTTGGGTTTTCATCCACTGTCCATTCTTCTTCAATTATTTCTTGCTTCATGGCCTTCTCGCCTGGTTTTACCACTCGCTCATTCATCGAGACCCCTTTGCTTGGTCCCTCCTCTTTGCCAATGACTTCTTCCTTGTGTTGTGTGCTCACCATGACCAGTGGTACCCTTGTGAGGTGCTTTCCTGTTAATGTGTCTGCTGGAACCCCTCCATGTTTCCCTGCCTCAAGGACCTCTGCCTCTTCTCTCCTTTTTGGTTCCCAGGTGCTTGTTACTTGGGTGGCATCTATCCCACTCGGTTGTGGTCTTTGTGATAAATTCAAAGCAAGAGGAACGACGAGATATTCTTCTATGCGCTGAGGGGGACAAGATACCCTTGCTCCTCTTCGGATGGAGGCGAAAAAGGAAAACTAGCATGGATTTTCAGTTTTCAGTCCCGAGGTTGATGCTCGTTCTTGTGGATCAGTACCAACCTCATGCCCTGGTTCTCCTAGAGCTTCCTCCACAGGTTCCATCATTTTCCCAACTCCGAGCCCTTCTTGTCCTAGTTCCTCCTCTTCCATTGGTTCTATGGTCAGGGTGGTCATGACCTCTTCTTCGTTTGGGTTGTCTTCATCCATCAGCTCCATGGTGGCAGGGAGTCCTTGTGTGGTCCCTTCGGTCGAAATATCGACCGATTCTCCTATCCTTGCTTGTTGTGGTACTGCCTTTGTGGTTGTCATGTTATCAATTTGCTTTGCTAGCTCCAGAGTCGAGGCCAGTTCTTGTGGATCAGCCTCAGTCATGGTACTAGTGGGGCTTTCTGTGTCGACTCCTATGTCTTCCATCGGTTCCATAATTTTGGCTTGCTCTTGGGGAGCAGCCTCTTCTTCGAATTCTTCGACTTCCATCTCCATCTCTTCTGGCTCCTCCTGGCCAACATAATCATCTTCTCCTACATTTTCTTCCTCCATGGCTTCTGGTTCATATTCCCTGGCAGCCACAGTGGCTACTATCTCTTCCTTTGTGGAATCGCGAAACAGTTCCCACGGAATCAGGATTCGTCTAATGGCATTCATCACCAACAGCTATATCAGCCCATGGTGGGTAATGACTGCCAACACCTGTTGTGACCTCTGAGCCGAATGTGCCAACAGCTGAAGACTTCTCAGTAAGAAATAAGGTAAATTTAGTGAAAAGGCCTCTACTTGGGGGAATCATAGGTGAGCTAATATTCGGAGATAACATTTGAATATAGTGGACTATCTCCCCTCACAAGTTACATATTTTATGACAAACTCTGCTACCCCTCCCCATGGATGTGGTAACAAGTTTCGATCATATCCTTAACCCTTCTGTGCAATGCTTTCTCCTGCCTGCAAAAAGGCTTCGGGAAACTCCGGGAGGGAAGTCCTTCTTGAAAACCATCGTTGTCCATTTTGAGGGAGCCCGCTAACTTCTGCAGTGGCTTCCTCCATAACAGGGACTTCTATCTGTGGACCTGAGAGCTTTCTTCTCCCAGGTTGAGTGCGAATTCTGCCACAATTTCTTCATTCGACCCTCTCAACCTGTCAAGGTAGACATTCCAACCTACATTCTCAAATACCTACCATACCTCTTGATTGTTTCGAACACCTGTTGTATTTTCTAGTTCATGCTGAACAGACCGTCCAACCATCATTGTAGAGGTGGGATCACTACGACGAATATAGTTAGTTGGTAGGGGAGAATGACAAGGACCTAAACTGTTGGCAACAGTAATAACATCATGGTCGCCTTGGGGAAAACAGATGGAACAATATACGTTTGAGAAATCTCAGAGATTGATGGTAGGTTATGGTGGTACATTTGGGTATTTCAGTGGTTTAATGCATCGTGTTGAAGAGGTGACTGGTTATGACTCTGTACGTACAAATACACCTTCCAAAGCGTCGAGGTTGTGGTTACGAAGTACCATAATCATTAGATTTAGTTTGGTATGAATCATGTGTCGTGAATGCATTTTCATGGTACGTCATCGTTTCTTATGATGATTTCCCCCCAACTTAATTACGATCATCCGTGGCACGTATTGATATCTTTTTGGAATATTTTAATTAAATCTGTAAAAGTTAGTGGAGACATACCTAGGGACCTACCTTGTGGTGGAGTAACAACAAAATGTCTTACGGGGTAACAACAACACGAAGTAACAGCAACAAGGAGTAACAACAATAGGGAGTAATAGCACCAGCAGTTCCGGAGTAATTACAATGATAGTTATGGAGTAACAGCACTGGCGGAGTAACAACACCGGTGAAGTAACAACAGTTACGAAGTAACATCACCGGTGGAGTAACAACAGTTGCAGAGTAATAGAAGTTACGGAGTAACAACACCGACCTAGTAACATCAGTTGTGGAGTAACAGCACCGGTGGAGTAACAATAGTTGCAGAGTAATGACACCAACGGAGTAACAACAGTTACGAAGTAACGACACTGGTGGAGTAATAGAATTTACAGAGTAATGGCACCAATGGAGTAACAACAGTTATGGAGTAACGACACTGGCGGAGTAACAACAATAGCAGAGTAACAACACCGGAGGAGTAACAGCACCAGTGGAGTAACAACACCATCGAAGTAATAGCGCCAGTGGAGTAACAACACCAGTGGAGTAACAGAAATAGGTTAGTAGCAGCACCGATGGAGTAAGAGCGCCGAGTGTTCCATTTCTCTTGACCATATTCCTTTATTATTCCTGCAAAATACAAACAAGTAAGTAATATATATAT